>NDXZ01029300.1:5229-17382 GCA_003055125.1 Paykullia maculata
AAAAAAAAAAATCAACCCCTTTTTAAAAAACAAAATAGGAATGTGAAGCTGAACTTACACAAAAAGGCGAAATGGTGGCACGCCTGCAAACGAAAGCCTCACAAATTGGCAATATTTTGCAATCGTTAGAAAAGAAATACGATCAACAGCAGTATATGCAATCATCTTCTACATCATCATCATTGGCCGATAAGTCTCCAAACACTAGAAGACAACAAAATCTACAAAAATTTGAAGCCCTGACCAAAAAAAATAAACACGATGGTCCACCAATGAAACGTTTACATTTGAAAATGGACGGCATACCGCCGTTCAATCCGAACAACTATCGAAAGTCTCCTTCAACAACGGAAAAATTCCACGAATCTATAGCCGAAGTGAAAACACCTCTATCGGCCAAATCTCTAAAACTTTCCGACGATGAGGACACGATTGGAAAATCAAATATGCCACCTGCTTCACTACCCGACAATGCAGTGTCGCAATCAAAATTTGTTTTTAAGAAAGAAAATGCAGCTAATTAAATTATTATTATGTACGTTTAATATTTTTTAATATTCAAGTCTAACGTAGGGATACGTCCCGATTTCTACGCGGTATAAATTTGTTTAACCTAAAAAAAAATATATGAATTAAGATTTATTCTTTGGGGTTTTTTTTTAAATTGTATTGACGCGTTCGAACCTAGAAAATGTACCAGCAAAAATACCTGACAAAAAGGGAGTAAATGCAAAGGTTCCACTGATAACGAAGTTAATCTTTTTGGATAAAAATGCTTGATTTTAACAAAAAATTGTCAACTGCAATCACAATTCAAATTCAGATAAACAAATTTAAATGAGTGCCTAAAATTAAATGAAGTTTCAATGATTAAATCACAATTTTCGTTAAAAATTTTGAGAAAATGATTTTCGCAAGCGAATACTAGCTTTTAAAGGGGTTTTGTCTGTGGTTTTAAAAATATTTTCAGTGATTAAAATGATAACATAACATTGTTATATACTACGTTTATGCAGTAACGTTTTGCAAATAAAAAACTTGCCACTTGCTTTCTTTTTAAACAAAACATTAGATAAAAAATAATGTTGCCGTATTACAAAGTTGCAGAAAAATATGTATTTATGCTCAATAATTATGTATTTTTTATATTTAGTTTATTTATGTCAATTAATGTGCCGGGTCATTTAAAAGAATAAAAACGTTAAAAGAAGTGGCAAAGTCTTACGCTTTATTTGCAAAAACTTCCTTAATCAATAGTTAATTCCGTAAGTTAGTTATTTGTAAATAAAACAAGTAAGAGCGCTATATTCGGCTGTGCCAAATCTTATATACCCTTAATCACGTGTAGGTATGTAATAAGAGGTGTATTCACATATGTATGTATTTACATGTCCGAAAGGTAATTAAAGCCTTAGAAAACTTGATTTTTTATGATACAAAATTTTGACTGTATAGGTTTTTTGCATATGTCTTTGCGGATTCTGTGCCAATTAGTCCAAACCATGTCTATAGTTTTTCCAAAAGCTGCAAAATGTAAAGAATTTTGGGGTTTTAGTATCAATTTTTTCGGGAATATTTCCAAAAGTTTAATACCACATACAATTCTGAGTGATCTATGGTAGCTGCAAAAACTTGAACAAAGACTGACACACAGACATGGCTAAATCGACTTCCTTATCTATAAGGGTTCAGAAAATATATACCTTATGGGGTTGCAAAGAATATTGTAGATATTACAGACGGAAACAAACCTATACATGTATACCCTTGGCACCTGTAGTAAAGGATATAAGAATTACTAACCGTTCATGCGTAAAGAAGCATGATGGCGTTATATACATATTTGTTTAACAATTTGAGCGTATATAAACGTGAGTGTAAACATTCGAATTAAGTGAGCTAGCAGAATTATATTTTATTCGTGATTTTATTTGAATTTGTTATTTTTTTTTTTTCATAAAGAAACCTCCTGTTGTTTTCCGAAAGAAATTAAAAAATTATTATAATTTCTATAAATATTTATTTGTAACAATAGTGCTACATATGTTCATATCGATCGTTTTTTATCCACTTGAAATACAGAGCTGGAAGATAATTTTGTTGTTTTCTTGTAAGTATTTTGTGAGTGTGAGTTATCGTGTTTTAAAGTAAACTTTTTTATATTCTTACTTAAGCGTGGTCCATCTTTAGTTTGTATGGCATTTATTAATTTACAATATTTTTTTATTTGCAAATAAGACGTACAAACATATGCTTCAATGATAACATATATTTACATGCACAATTGCAGTATCAAAAACTATTTATCTGTTTCAAAAAAAAAAACAACAACAATGATCTTGGCTAACTAAGTCATATGAATTTTTTTTAATTTTTGCTGAGTTGTAATAAGGATCCCATATTTCTACATATGTACATATATGTTGATAGGCTACAAGAAGTCTTATATGCTGTTTTTATATACCAGGTAAGCGTTTTAAATGATATTTTTGTATGTGTTTTGTTATTGTAACAAAAACAAGACACATGTAAAATTTCACCTTAAAGTGCTCACTTGTATTATAAAAACAGCACAAAAAATATTGTTTATATAAACGAAAAATTTAAGCAAATTTAAATTTAAATTTGCGGTTCTAACTAATTTGATAAACCAAAAGTCATATACATAAAAAACGGGGCGTTTAAACATAAACACATTTTTAACTTAATCTATGTATGTTTGTATAAAAAAAAACATTAAAATTATGAGGTATTAAATCGATTTGCATTAACTGAAAATTATGATTATATTATAATTTCTTTAAAACTTAAGTATTTTATTTTAAAAACAAAATCAATTGAAATTATATTAGATTTTATTAAATTATTGTGTAATGCCTTTATAAACGAAAGAGAAAACATGATAGAAAACAAACTTTTTTAAACATAATATGAAAAATATATATGAAAACTAATACAGAAATGTTAATGTATGCATAACTTGTAGATCCTATATAATCTGGTAGAGAAAAATATATATATAAAAAATGAACGTCTATTTAAAACAAAAACGTTAAAATTTCAATATATAGTATGTTGTATGTATATAAATGTATTGAATGAAAATGATTATGATTTAGACACATTTCTTATTGAAATAATAAAAAAAAACAAAAAACAAATATAACTTTTTAATAATAATTTATTACTTATAATGCATCAACTTTAGGTTAATTTAATTTAAAAAAAAAATCATTTAAAGCTTTATTATTGTAACATGCTTCAACTATAAAAAAATGTATATTCATTATTTAGATAAATACATACAAATACAACTTAAACTTACTTCCACATAAATACTTTTATATATCCTTATGGATTTTTTTTTGAATTTATTTATTTTAAACAGCAAACATATTTTAATTTAAATGAAATTTAAAAAAAAATAAAACTATATATATTAATAAATAAAAGAAAAGAAAAAAATTTATTAATTTGTTATTTATTTGACAGGAATGTGAGGCTTCGCTTAAACACAAAACGGAGTTGCTTTTTAAATTAGAATCTCAAAAAGAGGATATGGCTAGTACCATAGCTCATTTAGAGAAGAAGTAAGTTAATGGAAAGTTAAAAATAAAAATATGGTTTCTGGTAAAATTATTCTGAATTTAAACTTTGATATTAATTAGATTTAAAATTATTGCAAACAAAACATTTGAATTGCGGTTCATTTATAGTTAAATTTGATATGCCATTAAAGCCTTAAAGATGGCTTTAAAATATAATTGGCATTACATATCGCACACCCAGTTCAAAAGTAACACAACTCAAAATTTTCGCTTTTATATGCTTAAACTATGCACAATACACTTGTTTATCTATAAGAAAAATATCAGTGTATTTTTTTTTTGTTATTATATTATCTTAATTTATTGTTGTAAGTCATATTTTCATAAGGTGACTTTAGACTTTTAGACTGATATTTCTGAATAATATCAATGTTAGAGTACGCTGCTGTTCCCCATAACTGAATTCCATAAGTACAGATAGGCTTTAAAATTGTCTAATAGAGAATTATTTTGTTGTGTAGACTCAATTCTGAGTTTGGACCTAGAAGCCAGTACATTTTTCTTGTTTTTATATCAAGTTGCTTTCTCTTCAGTCGTAAATGATTTTTCCATGTTAAACGTCTATCAATATTCATACCAAGATATTTAAAAAAATTAGATTTGGGAATCAAAATCCTATTAAGATAAACGGGCGGACAGTCACCCTCTTTAAGAGTATAAGTAACATGCGTTGACTTATCTGCGTTCACTTTCATATTCCACCTTTTTAACCATACGTTTATTAAGTCAAGTTGTGATTGAATTATTGCTGAAGCTTCAGATGCTGATTCTTTGACCGCTAATATAGCAGTATCATCTGCATATGTGGCAATCATAACATCAGTATTCGTGGGTATGTCTGCAGTAAATACTGTATACAGGATTGGACCTAACACGCTTCCCTGCGGTACACCTGACTTTATTACGCCAATTTCTGATTTATCATCGATGTTGACATAAAAACTACGTTCATTTAAGTAAGACTTTAACAAAAGGTAAAAAGGGGCATGCGTAGTTGTTTTAATTTGTGTAGCAGTCCCTCATGCCAGACTCTATCAAAAGCTTGCTTAACGTCTAGAAATACAGAAGAGTTGTAGATACAAGAAAATACATACATAAGTATATCTTTGGTTAAGTTTGCTGGAATTTAACGTTTCTGTAATATATTTAATATTTATACGATTTGCTTATTATTTAAATGTCAATAGATTGCAAATAAATGTAAATGAAGAAAAAAAAATTTTTTTTTTGTTGTTAACTGTTGCTAAAAAACAGTTATGTCTTTCTTTATGTCTCAATTGGTATAAAGTTGCAATTCATAAAAGTGACCTATTTTTAGTTGTGTCAGATAATGGTAATATATCCCTACGCTAAGTGCTAAATAGTTTTAATTCGAATTCAATGGTCCAACGTTTTAGTTTTTAACTATTTTTATTTACGTCAAAAACAGTTTATTTCGATTTCTGAAAAATTAAAAATTTTGAGTTGTGTTACTCTATGTATGATTTTAACTGTATCTTGTTCGGTTCTTTGAAACTTACGCATTGATCCAAATTGCTATTAAAATTTAGTCAATTTAATCTAAGTGTACTGGTTAATTTTTCATAGCTAATTCATGTAAAAGTCCACGTAAAGAAAACGCATTTCAATATTTAAATTCGGGAAAGAAACAATTAAGAGTTAAATTATAAAACATTTAACAATTAAACTATTACCAATTCAAATTTGGTGTATAATTTTAAGTTTTGTGTCGTTTTGTAGCGATAAGAAATTAGTAATGCCAATCAGAACTGCACTTTACTAATTCCAGGTTTAGAGCATTTTAAACTTTGAATTTATAAAGGAATAAAGATAAAATGTATTTAAGATATATAGGCAAACGATTGAAGAAAATATTCTTTCTTCTTTATTAAAAAAATGTCATTGTTCCCATTAATCCTATAACGACTGAAACTTTTTCTTTCTTGTGTCAGCACTTTTAATTTGTCGTCTTCACGTTTAAGCCGGGTAACCCTTATTCGACTGCCTTGAGTATTTCTTTCTACGGCAGTAATTGTGCTGTTCAATGGCCTACTCCAAGTGTAACCTTCGCCGTTTAATTTATTTGGCTTTAGGCTGTTGTTTTGATTGCTCCCAAAACCGGTGATTAAGTACGGCTCGCAAAATTCTGTGAAAGCCTTGTTTTACGAACATCGACTTCTGCATTTTTTTAAAGGTAGCATTTCATATTTCGCAACCGTAAAGTGTCCACTTTATATTTTTTTTATAAAGTTTGTTGACTTTGTATGTTGAGAAAAAGAAAATAAGCTAAAAATCGGATATTCTATACACAATTGTCAATGTCTTTGCCCAAACCGCTGTTATTAAATTTTGTGTTTTCAAAATAGCAAAACCAGTTGACATTGGACTATTTTGCATATTGTTAATATTTGAGTTGCAGTTTTAAGAACAACTATGTTTTATCAGTTTTGATGCAAGTTCAGAAAAGCTGTGCGCTAGAAGACAAATATCATCAGCATAATTAAGAACATTTTGATGGCCATGCTGTTTCCATGTTATGCGTTTGCCCTTGTGAAGAGCATAAGTTCTTTATTAGGTTTTCAAAAGGGTATTTTTGCAGTCGTGTGTCCATTGGTAAGTTTCCTTTCCGACTTGCGCTTCCTTAAAATTGTACCGCTTCGTAAAACGGCCACTACAGTTTTATTAGTACTTCATGAAGTGTATAAAATCAATATTAAATGCTCTGTCAGAGTCAATTTAAGAGTTAAATCCCTAGCTAGGCAATATTTAAACTTTTCTTTGCTAGATTGGTTGTTAGAATTTATGGAGGCGTGGCATATGCAAGTTAGATATTGTGCGCAGGTGCAGAGTCTTAAAATAATGCCTCTTTTACAACATCACTTAATATTGGAAAGTGTTTACCTTTCGTTTACTCTTGGATCCAAATCATGTCATTGTTTTGCTTGAATCCCTTTCAGAGTCGAATAATCGATGTCTGTCTGTCCGTTGTTCTATCCATGTGAACAATATCAAAGTAGAGGCCCAACTTTTTATTATTAATTGTTAATTTTATTATAATTAAATGAAAAAAAAAATACGTTACAGTAGATTTTTGCATAAATAGTTTCGTGCGAAGATTTACACAAAATAAAGCAGCTCATTAGAGGTAGTGCCGAGTGTAAAGCTTGTTTTCCACAAAGTGGTTGTTATGTTTAAAAAAAATTTCCAGTTCCGCAATTTCGCAAGACTAATATTGGTACCAACAATTTCCTTAGCATAATAAACAAGACGAATTAAACTCACTTGGTTTTAAACTCAATTTTTAAATGTCAATTGCTAAGCGGTCATCTTAAATAAACATTAGAGTCGTTTATTCATACGTATGTACATATATGAAATAAAATTAAACTAAATAATTTCCGAAACCATATTTATACCAAAAATGTTAAACAAAATTTTGTTTTATCTCTTTACTAAACTACAAAATATTTCCTTTATCTAGATGGAGCAGTGACAAAGATAATTTAAATGAAATACTTAAAACTACCTCAAGCACTTTGTCCAATCAAGCAACCGCTTCCGAGGAACGTGCAACGCGTGCCGAAATTCAAGCTCAAAAAGAACGTGAACTGCGCATGCAAGTGCAGGAAAATCAATTGAAACTAAAAGAAAAAATCATAAGTTTAGAAAATAAAACGAAAGAGTTCAACGACGAAGTACAAAAGAATCAAAAACTCAAAATAGATTTAGAGAAAATACGCCATCAATGGTCAGAGGCTCAAACCACTCTTGAAGAGCTGGGCATACAATTAAGTGAAAGCAAACTGAAGGTCGCAGAACTGCAAGAAAAAGACAAGCGTCAACAAGAGTTATTAAATAACTCAATGTCGTCCCAATCTTATTTGAACGAAATACAGCCCATAGCGGGAGCAGCTGGCATATGGGCACCCGACTCCATAGCCACTCATTGCACGGCCTGTAAAAAGGGATTCAATTTAGCGCGACGCAAACATCACTGCCGCAGTTGTGGAGATATATTTTGTCAAACTTGTTCAGAACACACTATGCCGTTGCTAAATGAAAACGGACAGTTGGGTAAACCCGTCAGAGTTTGTCTATCCTGCTTTGCTTCACACAAATGATTGTTTTTGTATAGAGATTGTTATCATTAAAATATTACATTAATTGTAACTGGAATTTATATGTATGAATGTATGTAATGTCAAGTATTTTTTAGTGTATGATAAAAACGTGTTTTAAACTCTACTACTTGTTTTATATGTAATACAAACATTGCTACTAATAGGCATTAATATAAAGGAAAACTAATATCATTATTTACAAACATTAAATAACATAAATTTTTTATAATGAATTTTCACATTTATATATTTATATATACATAAATAAAAAAAAAAAAATTTTATTTTAATAAATTCATAGTATATTTTTGTGAAATACTATAAACAATTTTATATTTTCAGTTGTTTTTAACATCACTGTAAGTTTCAACTGATTTTCAAATGTGATTAATATTTGAAATTTGTTTTGTTTTTAAATATCTTTAGTACTAAATTGTTAAAAAACTAATAATTTCTTTTCAGTTATTTTAATGCATTTAAACCAAAACATTGCTACTATCTTGTTATTATCCCTTCTGTGTTCCTAATTTAATTTATGATATCTACGGCTTTTCGATTACTGCGACATCTGCACAGAATATCGCTAACACAGCTGCAAAATTCAGCTTTTCGTGCAGCAAATTCAACAAGAAATGTAAGTTGTAAAAATTTAATAAACTTTTCTCTTTTAAAATCGAATGACTAGTAATAAGTAACATCTGATCATCACAAATAGGTACATAGGTATGTATGTAGCTAAACTAAACGTTTTCTTCAAAAGTAATACTATAATTAAAAAAAAAAAAAAAACTTACAAAAATAGAGAAATAATCGATAATATACATACATATGTACATACATACATTCATATGTATGTATGTATATATAAAGATATAATGTATAAGATGAGCCTGAGTGGGGATAAGAAGGATCTTATCCCAACTCCACCTGCTTCTTCTGCCTATTTTTTAGCTCCAATGGGGCTAAACCGTTGCCGTGTATAACGGCAACGGTTTCCAAATATGTCCTATATCCCAATTAAAACATTGTTGCAAAGTTAAAAATTTAGAAAAATTGAAAATTTTATAAAAATTAATGTTTGAATTAAAATTATTCACTTTCCTGCTTTGACCCTATCCGTTTATAATTCCAATAACGCAATTGGCACAAAAGCAACTCAGGCTAAGTTAAATTTCTACAACGATTATAGTTTTTAACAATAATAAATACATACGTATATTGTATGTAATATAAAAAAAATTACATTAAAAAATAAAGTCTAAACAAATAAATGTGTTTTTCGAAGGAAAGACTGTCAATAGGAAAAAAAACATCGTGATAAAACTTAATTAACAGTTTTATAAAAATTTTTGTATAATTAAAAATATTTTTAAACACTACTATTGGTAATTAATAAACATTTAACCAAAATTGTATATAAGTAGAAACAATATATAGAAAAAAACAAGTATTTTGTTATTAAACAAAACCTCATAATAAACCCCGCATAAGGGTTAAACTAAAAACTTTATTTGGTATCACTTATACATGATATTGTGAATTATGTTAACTGTAAAAAAGCAGCATTCAAAACAGTGTTGATGACTGTAATGTAAAATTTAACTAAAATACATAAAAACATATAACTTAATATATAAGAATATTTCCATACATTTATTAAATAAAATAATTTATTTAATTTATTGTGCGATAAAAGATTATGGTTTCATTTATATATATATATTTATATGTATATAAATATAAAAATTATCAAATCTAATAGTACCGGTAAAACTTTATACATAACAAAAATGAAATTTCGTTAACAGCAAATTAACAGCACTCTGTTAATACGAGTATAAAAGTATTTTACACTTCTTAACTAACTACAAGGTCATAATAAGGTTATTTATTAAACGATTTTCATCTAAGAAGGTACTAGAGAACACAAAAGTAAAAAGGATATTTCCTGTGATTTATATAAAATAAAATAAAGTTTTTATTTTTTTTTTATAGAATATACGTTACGCGTGTAAAAAAATAAATAACGAAATGGCTCGCAAATTCTGTGTTGGTGGTAACTGGAAGATGAACGGTGATAAGCAAGGTATTGCCGAAATTGCCAAAAATTTGACTGGTGCCGCTCTGGATGAAAATACCGAGATTGTTTTAGGCTGCCCCTCCATCTATATCTCCTATGCTCGTGAATTGTTCCCCGCCAAGTTCAACATTGCTGCTCAAAACTGTTACAAGGTACCAAAAGGTGCTTTTACTGGTGAAGTGTCACCTGCTATGTTAAAAGATGTTGGTGCCAACTGGGTAATTTTGGGCCACTCTGAACGTCGTCATGTTTTTAATGAACCCGATGCGCTGATTGCTGAAAAGGCTGCCCACGCCTTGGCCGAAGGCCTTAAAGTCATTGCCTGCATTGGTGAGACTTTAGATGAACGTGAAGCTGGTAAAACGGAACAAGTTGTCGCCAGCCAAATGGCTGCTTATGCAAATACCGTTAAGGATTGGAAGAATGTTGTAGTGGCCTATGAACCCGTTTGGGCCATTGGTACCGGCAAGACAGCCACTCCCCAACAGGTAGGAAATATAAGTTCTTAGTTGCATTTTTCATGTAATGTAGGAGTTTTTCTGAAATTTTTGTAAATTGACAAGAACTACAATATTTCGATTTTTTTACCTGTTAATATATATCTATATATATGTATGTGTTTAGAAAATTTTATACATATAACGAAAAATATGACAATGTCCCTTACTTTCAGGCTCAAGAAGTTCACGCCTACTTGCGCAAATGGCTAACTGAAAACATCTCCAAGGAAGTCTCCGATTCTTTGCGCATTCAATACGGTGGCTCTGTCACTGCTGCCAACTGCAAAGAATTGGCTGCCCAACCCGATATTGATGGTTTTTTGGTAGGCGGTGCGTCATTAAAACCCGAATTCATTGAAATTATCAATGCCAGAAAATAAATGTTTAATCTTGGCTACTGCTTAAATAAACAGAAATGCATCATTTTGTACTGCCTCCATAAAGTTGTTTGTTAAATATCAAGGATAATTAAAAAAATACCTACAAGCTTTGATGCTATTAAAAATTGTTTTATATTTATCATGTTAAAGTATGTACTTTAGAAATTATTGCTAATATAATTTAATTATAATTGTTTTTTTTTTGACTTAAACAATAAATTATTTTGAAAATTTTTAAATTTAAACAAATCCACCAAAAAAAAAAAAAAATAAAAATAAAAAAACATAATTTTAATCAAATATAAAGAATATTCCTCTTTTTAGTTATATCAACTAAATCAACTATATTGTAATAGTTTATTTTAATTGTAGATAATTAAAGGTCAGTTTTCTTTGCTTTACATTTGTTGGTTTTTTTTGTTTGTTTATATTTAGTTTTTGATTGCGGGGCGACAAAACGTGTTGTCAAGTATGTAATTCTTTTTTATTGCATCTATTATTATCAGCTATGTATTTGTTATTTCTATAAACAACAATACAACATTAATTCCCCCTATTCTGCATTTCGATTCGAATCGAAATTTTCTCCGCTTGGAAGCATTAATATTCTGCGTTCCGTTTCGTTACAATTTTTTACGATTGTGTGTATTCTGCATTACAAGCGTAGGTATGTTTTTGTAAATTGTTTATTGAACTACTGTTTTGTTGCACGAAATTTAACTTTTTTATTAATATTTTTATTTTTTCTGTTTACATTTTACACGTTCCACAGCGAAACAGCTACTTTTAAAATACTATTAGCCTTTTTCTCTTTCTTACGATTCAGTTTTTATTAGAATACCTTTTTTCCGTATTTGCGTAACTGAATGCGGAAACGTAATCGAAATGCAGAATAGGGGGAAATATTTTTTGGGAGTCAAACTTTAAGTTTCGCAGATCTTTAACCATTTCAATATGTTAAGTTTTAAATATGTACACGAAATTGTGTTTGTATTAATATATTAATAAATTAATCGAAATTCACATATATATAAATTTTTATATACCTATGCTTATTGGTTGAAAAATAGCGTTTACATATTTTTGGTTTTATGAATTCCATCGGACATTGAAATTTTATAGGTATACAAACAAATTTAAAAAATCATTGTATTTTTATCATAAATTAATCGGATAACTGTCTAAAAATTTCTTTGAATTCGAGAATTGGGTTATTTTAATACCCTTCACCAAAGGTGGAAAGGGTATATAAAAGTTTGTCATTCCTTTTGTTATTAATTTGCGACCCTATAAAGTATATACAGTAGCCCAATAAAGTCTACATACAGCAATTTAGAAGCAATTTTCATGAAATTTAACAAAAAAAATTTAAAGTGTTTTTTACTGTGTGATATTACAGCAAATACTTAAATATATAAAACTAAAAAAAATTCCAAGGTTGTCAATTTTTATTCAACAATTTTT
>NDXZ01029315.1:0-16072 GCA_003055125.1 Paykullia maculata
TTAGCTACAATCATATAATCCAATCATAGTATGATGCCTATCGATTATGATCACCACAATTATGTTTTTTCTTTGCGTGTATTAATTTGTTGGGTTGGTGGAAGAAGACTCCAAAGACGCGCTGCATATTTGAAAACTGCCATTCAAAGTAAAATAACGGTAATATGGAATAATAATCTTCTTTCCTCTTCTAAGAGATCTGGCGAATCTAATTTTGTTAAAAAGGTAATGAGCGGTTTGTGAATAAATGATTTTATGCAAAAACAGAAGAACACGAATCCTGAGTAGATTGTCGAACGACACACCGTAAAGTTCTGAGGAAAACTGAGAAACATGATCGTATTTTCTTAAGCCATACACATACCTTAAGACATTATTATATAATACATTCATTTAACTTTCGTTTGCTAGTAGAATCACAATTGGCAAACAGTTCACAGTCGTAAAGTAAATCGGGTATAAGGTATGATTTGGCAATAAGTTTTCTTATGTTTATCGGAGTGAAAAATTGTGTAGGCCAAACGGACCTTAACTTCATATATATTCTACCCACTTGGGTGTTAACGTGATTCGTCCAAGTAAGATTATTATTAAAAATCAAGCCAAGATTCTTTACAGTGTGCACGATTTCAATTCTCATACCATTTACTAAAACATTAACGTTATGAGCCAGATTAATAGTTTTTTTGTGAATTATTACACACTTTGATTTATTAGGGTTCAGTAGTAGTTCATTCGCTGACGCCCAGCGAAACCTTTATTCAAATCTGCGTTAATTCTTACAATATTCTCAGCCGCAGATTGTAATGGGCTGCTTAAATATACTTGCACGTCGTCTGCGTACATGTGAACTTTACAAAATGTGAGTTGGTTTGCAAATCATTTGCATATATTGAAAAAAGGAGTGGTCCAAGAATTGACCCTTGGGGCACTCCTCTAGATACTCTTAACGGCACAGATTGGCTATTGTTCGCGTAAACAGATTGCCAACGGCCAGTTAAATAAGACGATAAAAGACTTAAAGCTGTATGAGAAAATTTAAAGAAATGTTCAAGCTTCATTATAAGTGTACCACGGTCGACTGTATCAAATGCCTTCGAATGATCAAGAAGAATCAAAAAATTTAATTTACCATCATCTAGTTCGCGTTTCATATTTCCATAAACGTCAAGTAAGGCAGAACCACAGCTATGGCCTGAACGAAAACCAGATTGCATTTCAGACAATAAAATATTCTCCTGGATAAATGAAGACATTTGTAAAAACAAAATTTTCTCTAAAACCTTAGATAAATAACACAAAATAGCTACTGGCCTAAATTCTGAGTCCGTTTTAGGCAATGGTATATAAATGCAAAAAAATACTATAAAAATTTAAAAGTACCTTTTCTCCTTCTATATGGTTTCATATCTCAATCCTAAAATCCTATTTTTTGATACGTAAAGTAAAAAAATTTTTAAAGTACCATATGAGTTGTACTAAAAAATACAACAACTGCTTAATGGCCATTAGTTCGATGGTTAAAGCAGGACAAATACATGTAATAATGTTAAAGAAGATAAACTAAAAAAAGCTTTAAATGGTTGTAGTAAATTTTGTTCTTATTCACTTAGCTATAGAAAATATAAATATCGGCGACTATCAGTCACCATATTTTACATCCAATACTAATATACCGATCAAAGAGTGCTGATGATGATACCGTAGCTGGTTTCGAAAATGCATTCCACTCAACTGGTGTCGGGAAGCTTACTTTTTCAGTATATTCTTCAATTATCGCAAACAAAAATTAATTTCTTCATAAAGAAGAAATTTAAAAATGAACTTGAGCCAGAATAAATAAAAAATTCGTTTAATAAATAAGTTTGACTAAAAAATTAAAAAATTATTACAAAATATTCTGAATCCTTATAGATAGGGAATTTGATTTAGCCATGTCCGTCTGTCCGTCTGTCTGTCTGTTGAAATCCAGTTTTCTCAGCCCCCGATGTTGTATGGACGTGTTACCTGGTATCAAACAATTAAAAATTTCCCTCAGATGTTTGCTATTGAAAATCTGTAAAATCTGAGAATTAACGAGATATTAGCAAATAAATTTTTTTATACAAAAATTATATTGTTGGTAATACATGCCAATTATAAAATTAAAAAAAAAGAAAAAATTTAAGAGATATGACAAAAAAAAAATTTTTTACCCAAAACTTATTATAAGTATATAAAAAACACATTAAAGATATACCCAGGTCAAAGCATACTTTTAAATTTTAGACAAAATTATTACTATGTATATTGTTTTACATTTTCAAACGCTTTTTGTTTTTTAAATTAGTAATTTAAAAAAAAAATTAAAAAAAAATTATATAATCTTAAAAGAAAAATACGTCTAAAGTCAAAAAGCAGTTTTTATCCACTTTTTTTTAACTAAAAGTATTAATTTAACCAAACATAAAAAAAAAGTTTAATACTTCTGTTTATTTTTTATTTATGCGTTTTTCCTAGTCTTAGCGTTTTTTTAATGCTAAAGTTGACAACGTTGCTAAATGAATTTGGTCAGCATTATCAATTTAATATTATTTATATGCAAGTGAGCGTATGTCAGTGTGTTTAAAAATCACACAACAGAAATTGAATGAAATATTTAAGACTGCCATGGTAATTATATATCAACTATACCCCTTATTAATACACACACATATGTATGTACATATTTATTTAACGTGCATAATTACATAAGAAATTATATCCATAATTTGTAGTTCTGGATGTGTTGATTTTTTTTATCCTATAATTATTGAGACATAATAGGGTCATACACATTTCTACCTAAGGCTGTACAACGTGCCAGCATAAAAAATTATGTTTTAATAATATCATCGAAACTTACTTTTTTACAATGTTCTTTCAATTATCTCGCATAACAAAAAAAAATAAATATCTTAATTAATATGAAAAAATTTATGAACTATAGCCTACCTATAAAAAAATAGAAGATTACGTAAAAATTAAAAGTTCATTGGAAATAAAAAATAAACAAAAAACACATGGCTCGGTGTAGTGATCATTTCAACTACCTGCTGGTGACTGACCAAAAACTAAAAACAGAAAAATTATATGTAAAAAGACAAAAGAAGAAATTTGTTAAAAACATAACAAAAACTTCCTTATCATTATCAAACCGGTTAGTTAAAGCACGACAAAAACATGTGATAACTGAAGAAAAGGAACACAAGAAAAAAGCTTAAAGTGGTTGTGGTGAATTTCGTTCTAACTTAACAGTGATTAATAAAAAATATGAATATAGGCGACAATCAATCAACATATTCTAGTTTATAATAAGCTTTGAGTTAAATAGATGATATTTACATCCAACACTAAAATACCGATCAAGAGTGCTGATGATGAAACCGTAGCTGGTTTCGCAAATGTATTCCACTCGGCTAGTGTCGGGAAACTTACTTTTTTACAATGTTCTTTCAATTATCTCGCATAAAAAATATTAATTTCTTAATTAATATGAAAAACTTTATGAACTATATCCTATCTATAAAAAAATAGAAGATTACATAAAAATTAAAAGTTCAATTGGAAATAAAAAATAAACTGTTACAATTATCTATCTTTACTCTTTAATTTTAAAAGATATAATTTAAACAAACTGAGTTAAAAGCAAATAACCGATATTTTGCCAAATATGTCAGACAGCGTATTTCCTTTGTAGGGAGGCGTCAAAACTTTGGTGAAGTTGATAAGCTTTGGCTTAAATAGGCCAATAGATATTAGTTACGCTTAACTAAAGGATTATAACTTTTTTAGTTTAATAATGTCTCCCCTTTGCATTGGATGCTATAGTAGTTAATCGTATAAAATTTTGAGACTTTGAGAAAAATATTAATTAAAATATTCCATAAATGTATTTAAGTTGTATAAAGGTTCCACGCAAATTTTGGATACTTTAAGAGTTTCAGTTCTTAAGTTATACAATAAAAAAAAGTATAACCTTTTCTTCCATCCGAGATAAGAAATCAGTATTTCCAAATATATATGATATTTTAACTATAAAGATAATTGCATATTATTGTTTTTTTTTAATATTTATATTTGTAATAATATAAATATAATATTTTTGCGTATATAAAATGAGACACATTTAATTTTTATTTCTTAAATATTCAATTACTAAAATATATTTTTTTAATCAAACAATTTTTGATAGGTCGAATAATTAAAATAATTTCTGCAGTAATTAAACCCATTTTTTAGATTCAAGTTCTTAATTAAATAGGATTGATGGTGATGGTCTATTTGACCAACAAAAATATGAGTTTTTTTTACAACCAGGCCTAACAAGTTTCAGATGTGTGTTTAGTATTGTTTTCCGTTGGAGTAAAGTTTTTATTTAACAAAGAAAGTTAAAAAGTAGAAATTATAAACAATTATCCTGATTAAAGTAAGAACGCATAAAGAGTTTTTTAATAGACAAACCAATATAATATAATGAGGCTGAAAATTAAAAAAATTCCAAAATAGTTTTTAAATAATTTCAACTAATTTCTACATTATTAAGTGTCATTAACATACTTTCTACTTTAAAAACAGAGTTAACATCGGAAACGAATATTAGGTATTTGAATTATTTGAAACGCTAATAGATTTTCATGCAAATAAACAAAAATATATTTTTTCAAATATTTTAAAGGTTTTTATTTTTTTGTTTTATTAATTTTCTACGGCCGTATTTACAACAAAAACTTAGCATGGAGTTAGCATAAGTGCCATTTTTAACGTATTTTTTATCCACTTTGCTAAACTCATGTTAACTTAAAATCAAACTCTAATTATTAGCTGCTAGATATTCATCAAAAATAAACTCTTTGCCAACACTCTGCTTAGCCTATTTGGCATACAAGCATAAAGTTGTGTGCGATGTATAGGTAGCTTCTAATTTTGCGTTATAGATACGGCCGCTAATGTATAAATATATGTATCTTTTCTATATTTCTAGCGAACTTAAAGCCATCGAAGTCGAAATAGCACTGTTGGTTTAATTAAATATTTATAACAACAATGTGATGGAAATTTCGATCGCTAAAATTTCACTTCAATTTGAGAATTGGCGCAACTGAGCTTGAAAACTTTTTTTATTTGTAAAATTGTATTTTTTTCTGTTTAATTCATTACAAAAACATAAAATAAAAAAAATGTACTCAATTTTAGAGAATAGCAAAAAAAGCAAACAAGAAAACAATTTTAATATTTTTTATTCAACACATCTAACTCTTTAAATTGAAAGCAAAGAAGATCACTAACTGAATTTTCATCGTTAATATAAAAGCAAAGAGCTCCAAAAAACAGGAGTTTTAATTATTTTATAACGTAAAAAAAGTTTTATTAATTTTTATTTTTACTTAAATCAAATAGAATATAATATTTTCAGGTACAACTACATCTAAGAAATAAATATTAATATGATTTGTCTAATTCGAATCACTTCGTCAGCAGGTAAACTTTCATTTAATCAAATCTTTTAATGTGGCTGAGTTTTGTTCGTACATATAAGGATAGCGTATGAGTATTACTAATACGTTTTAACAAGTATACGCAACAATAAAATAACGATTTTTTAACCGAATAGTTTTTGATTTCGAATAAACCGACAAGCCAACGTTTTTTTGTTAGTTTACCGGCGTTTTAACGAAAACTAATTTTTTTAAATTCTTGCACAAATTGTTTAATTTCTTCGTTTTTGCTTTGTAAAAATTATTCGTTTTGCACAAGTGCATGACTGTTTAACACAAAAATACATGAAATTTTAAAAGTTCTAAACAGTTTTGATATATGGTTAATCTTTTGTTTTTGCAGTTATTATTTTATTTAATGATTTCTAAGATTAAAAGTTGAAAGAATTAAAATTAAAAACTAGTAGTTTTTGTCAAAAAAACTAGTTAACAGATTTCATATTAAAAATAATTTAAAAGAATAATAAATGCAATTTAAAATATATATTATATCTCTGGTATAAAAAATATACCACTAATCTAAATATTTTGTATAAATTCTGGGCACATTAGTATAGTGTAAACACCGTTTTAGCATGTAGTTTTAAGTTAGTATTTTATATAAAAAATTATTTCATGTGCAAAAAAGAAAAGTTATAGGATCAATTTAAGCACAAAGGTGAACGTCAGAGCAGTGCCAGTAGCGTCTACCGTTACACCCAGAGAAAAAACATGGTTAAGTATAATAATATGATTACAGGCAATTTTAAAATTCTATGATTATTGCAATCGTTATATGATGGCCACAATCATAATATGGTTGTAGTCATATTTTACGTTAATACCATGACCAAATATATGGTTGCAAACCATATAAAACCAAACACAATTGGTTTTAGACAAAACCCTTAATATTTAAAACTCGGAATTTCGACTTAAGCCATTATGATTTATTGCCACAGATATATATTCTAAAACCATCATATTTATGATTATCCGTAACAAAGTTTATAATTTGGATTGACCGAAAACAAATTCTGACTTACAGATATTTACTTTGATGAGAAAAAGAGTGCTGGTTTCGAAAATGCATTCCACTCGGCTAATTTCATAAAGGAAACTGAATTTTTAAATAAAATAATAACATTCTCAACATATCACACTTTCAAAATATAAATAACTTTAAGCCAAAATAAAATTCATTAATAGATTAAATAATAAATAAGTTCAATAAATAATAAAAAATATGACAATTATTTCTAAGAAATTTTAAAATGAACTTGAGCCAGAATAAAACCAAAAATCATTTCAACAAACTTTTTTTTTTATAGAAAAATAGCAAAGCTCCAGTTGGCTTCGCTTCCCATAGCTACGAAAAATGTAATTATAACAGTTTTCCGGTTAGATCTTAGATTTACGAAGAGTAGAGTTTCTCTTTGTATAGGAGAATATAATATGTACATATATGTATATTAAATTATCTTGCTTTGCTTGTTCAACTGCAATCAAAATATAATAATTAATTTTTTGAAAAGAAATTTTTCTTTTATCCTTGTAATATTACAGAATTTTGATAAGTGACTTTTTATAGGTTGTAGGTCAGGTAAAAACCCTAACCCCAATTATTTATGTACATATTTCCTATTATCATTATCATTTACTTGCTTTTATCTTCGTTTCTTCGTCAACGTAGGAATTCTTTGCATTTTCATTAATTGTGCCATTTTAATTATGATGTTTGCTTTTGGCTCCTTGTTAATTTCTGGAATTTGTATTATTTTTTCTTGTTTAAAGCCATAAAAAAAACGTACATTTATCTCCATCTCTTATTACGATACTAACATTTCTCCAAGGCATTTAAAGTAATTAGTCATATAAATGAGGACAACGGAATACCTTAATATTTGGGGATCCAAAAAAATTCGAAAATATAATTTTGAAGTAAATTTAAATATTTTCACAAATTTATTAATCAAGCTTAAGGTCTGCTTTTAATATAAAAATAGTTTTTATTTTTATTATATTTTTTTTTCAATATTTCGCCATTCTGTTGTGTGGCATCGTCATAAAACTAGAATAATATAAAATTTTAATAGAAACAATTGTTTACATTTTCTATTGTTATTTAAAATTATATTTCAAACTATAATTTTAAAATTGAAATACCAAATTTAAGAACCAATAATAGTTTTCTGACGATGCCACACAACGGAGTGGCGAAATATTTAAAAGAAAATATAATAAAAATTAAAACTATTTTTATATAAAAACATACCCTAAGCTTGATTAACAAATTTGTGAAAATAATATCAAAAAGGTCAAATAACTAGAATAATATATGTATGTATGTATGTAAATTTAAATATTTAAAAAACATTTTTATATGGTTTAAAGGAAAAGCCTTATTCTTGTATACTTGTCTAAAATACAGCGGCCACTTACTGTTTTATGTATGTATGCAGGTATGTATGTATGGATATTTAATGTAAAAATATTTGGGTATGCCTTAAGGGTTCAAATGTGCTAATTTATTTGTTATTTCTTATTGTGATTTCTATTAACGAAAACAAAGTACAAGTCAAAAAATAATAGAGGAGGAGGGAAAGAAGAAGAGATACGTGAATAAAGCGAAATATCTTTTTCTTATAAGTATTTTGCGTGGAAAATGATTAATTAATATATAATTTGCAAAAAGAGTCAAGTAATTAACATTTTGATATAAATAAACAATAAAATACTTGTATGTGCAATAATGTAGGTTTAAAAATAAATTTTGATCTTTTAAAAAAGGTATTGAACATTTTTTTTTATGTTTTAAACAACTTTTTAGCCCATTTATAAATTTATCTAGTTTTATACCATCATTAACAATTAGTGTAATTAAATGAAGGCACGTTTCGGAAAAAAGTTATATATCTTTTTCTGCTATAAGACAAAAGTTCAAATAATTTTAAAGGATGTTGAAATTATTTGGGATCCCAAACACTTGTACACGTATTAAATTTCACACAAACTTATTGTGCTGTTGTTATTGTAAATAATGCTGCTCGAGTATTGCAAAGTATTTCGGCTTAATTTAAAATTTCCATCGATAAGAAATTATTGACATTTAATGAAAAAAAACCTAAAAAACGAAGACAAAGAAGATGCCTTAAATTAACGTTTCCTGTTGAATATTTTTCGTTGGTTATGAAAAGTTGTTGTTTTAAAGAGAAAAATAAATGCTGATTATAATAAATTTTTAATTAGTAACATAAGAACATCGAGAGCATTGAATGTGCTTGCACGATTTCTTTATTACATTAAATTTTAAAGTTTTTTCTAAAATCAATTTTGTGTTAATTTTTTTGTTTTGGATTTTTCGAAAACAATAAGATTATATTTGAACACTAGCCTTTAACCCGCTACTTCGTAAGTGCACTTTCTAATATTTACTTATCAGTCAAATCCAATATTGTATATACATATGTATAACTTTTATTTTTCTTGATCATTTTATCTACAAATAGTAAAAGAAAGACATAGTTTGGCACCATTTGATTTTGTTTTATTTTATAATTACCTTTATTATCCTATTTAGTTCCGTGTTAACTTAATCCCATGTCTTTATAAATGGGGTTTATTATATCTACTTTCATTTATATGTATCTTATTTCGCTATAGAAATGACAAACTTCCATTTTGTCTCCTAATATTATTACTTATCTTAATCTGGATTAATATTCCCTAATTTCACATTTCTAGAATAATAAACCCAATAAATGGAACACAACCATTAAGTTTAAAAAAGTAACAGTTTGCAACTATAAATGTGTTTTTATTTCTGGATCTATAAATGCAAAAAAGGATAATTAAAATTTTGAAGTACCTTTTCTGCCTCTTATAAGGTTTCATGTCTCATTCTGGATCAAAAGATCCTTAAATCAAATTATTTGATACTTAAGTAAATTCTCGCTCATTTATTTGATTTTTTAGTTCAATCAAGATCAATAGGCTCTAATCTCGCATTTGTAGACGCATAAGCTCAAAAACACTTACAAACAAACCAGAATATAAAAAAAAGAACTTTTGCGCGTTTATTATATTTGTATTAAAATATGAACATATTTTTTCCATTTTAAGATTTATTAGGGAAAGAAGCAAGTTTGTGGTGCAATAGCGATGCACAGGTTCTGTTAGAGCTGTGGATGGAACGTGCCACCGATTTGCGATGTACACAAATTAATGGGCACATTTAAAAAGTGAATATTAAACCTTCAAATTTCCACAATTGTCTGTCTCTTATTTCAGAGTGTCCTACTGCGATCTCAACTTGTGGCTACATGTTCAGAATAATGGTTCCTAGTGCATGTATAATTTTTACATTATAAAGCAGTTTCAGCAAAAGTAATTTCAGCTTTCTTTCAAATAAATAGTGCTTTTTTACCAACAAAAATTCAAAAAATTCAAAAATTGTCGTCTGTCAGGGTAAAATTTTAATTAACTTTTAATGCAAATTAACGCTGTAGTCTGTCTACGGTATAAGCCAAAATAAAAATTATTAATAAATTTATAGATTAATAAGTTCAATATATAATAAAATATAACAATTATAATAGTTTATTGTTGAGTTGATACTCATTCAACCAAACAAAGTATTTTTTTTATTTAAGAATTTTCATTCAAATTATATGTAAATATGTATTTAATATTTATTTAGGTTAGTTTCAGCTACTATGTATTTAATATATTTTAATAAACAAAAAAAGCATTATTTTAATGCCAATATAAAGTATTTAATAAAATTATTAAAAGTTTTTCCTTTTAAACAAAAGTACAAGCGCAAGGACAAAACAAAATGAATCAACATTTGCACTCTCTCTATTACCATTAAATATGGTAAATAAAAATATAGTAAAAGCTTTGGAGTAGAGCTTTTATGCTAAGAATACGTGTATTCTAAACAAGATGAAAAAAAATAATGAAGAATTTGTAGTAGGAATGTTACATAAACTTTTTCTCCAAAAACAAAATTTGTAATAGTATTTTTGTTCATGCGTTAACAGGTGTTACTTGTTTTACAACTACAGACAGTAATAGAGAGAACAAGTGTAGGTTAAGTGAGAGCCGGAAATGTTAACAAAAACAAATTTAACAAATCGTTCAGTTCATTGCAATGGCAGCAACAGATGAGAACCATATTTGTATGTATAAAAAAAGTCACCCCCCAAAATGTTTTGCCTGCTTTTTTATTTTGTTTTATTTTTCACTTGTTGTGCTGTCACCTACAGCCCGTTTTAAAATTATTGTGAATATATCATTGGAAATGGAGAAGATATTTGATACAACTGGTTTTGATTAAAAGTTTTTCGTTGCTAGGAACAATATTTCATAATTGACGGTTATTAATGGATTAGTTGTTTTCGAGTCCTAAAACATTCACTAAAGTTTGTAATAAATTATAATTTTATATGTTTTTTTTTTGTAATCAAAAATCTTTTTTTAGAATTTGTAGAAAAGTTACATGTATTTAGGTTTCAATTTTAATTTCTGAAAATTATCTTATTTATTTTAAATAAGAATATTGCTAAAGGCTAAACTATTCTCTTATACAAAAAGTGTTCAAACTTTAGAGCTAATTTTTTAACTACATATTGACACACCACAAAAATACCTTGATTTTCAAATATCCCTCGTAATAAGCAACAGGAGTGAATAGTCACAACATACATACATATCTATATGCACACATACATATTGCGGTACTATTCACAACATTAACTTGTACACATTTACTCACGCATACACAAGCATTCGTAGTCTTTTTTTTAGTTATTGTCTTATTAATTTTGTGTGTATATGTATGTGTGTCTAAGGTATGATAAATATGTTATGTTGTACAAAAAATGAGATTAAAAGGGTACATTTTTTACCGTAATAGTACCAAAATGGTAAAACTTTCGTAGGTAAAGTTATTTTTTTCTTGTAGTCGTTTTAAATTAAATTTTTTTAAAATATTCGAAGAAGCAGAAAAAATGTAGTATATTCTTTTAATAAATATGCAAAATTTTAAGGAAAATTATGTCGTCAATTGGACTTTAAATATTTTAAATATGTATATTCTCTTTTAAATTTTACTTGGAATTATTTTTCCATAATTTAAAAGTGCTCGAAAAAATCCAAAGCAAAATAAATAGGATTTAAAGTCGCAGTAGTTCGACTTTCTTTAATTGAATATTTATTTTAAAATTACATTCAATCAACAGCCTAATTTCAAAGTACGGTTTTTATTTAAAAACTAAACTTGTACTGGATTTATCATCTCTGGTGACTATATTTCTATATTTCCAGGCAAACTAAACTTAACCAAACCGAACTGTTAAATTTATTGAAACTCAAGTACGTTTCATTACTTGTGTATGTGTGTGTGTGTGTCTGTATATACATACATACATCAGGTTTTTATCACATTTTGAGGGAAAAACTCAGTGCCTGGATTGTTGTTGTTTAGTTTAGAACGTACTGCGCTGACAAACGCGTATTGAAAAAAATAAAATTTAACGGATGAAAAACAAATAATATAAGGAATTTTAATAAAAAAAAAAACTCTAAGCAACAATTTATATGATTAAAATTAAGAAATTGTGCAAGTTAAGAAATAATTAGTGTATAAAATAAATAAATAATATTTAATACGAACATTTATTGGGTCTTTAAATTGAAGAATAATAGAAAAAAATAATTACTGTGAATAACTTATTGTTAAAAGGCTTAATAGTATTTAGATAGTAAGCCTGATAGTTTGATATAATTAATTACATTTTTTTAATTGTGGTAATTAAATATTAACAAGTTCATATACATATGATTGTGGAAAAATAATAATAATTAATGTCATTTAAAAAAAGTTTTATATATAAAAAATCAAGTAGATTTCTTTGCAACTTATGAAAAAAATGTAAGTTTCATAAAACATTTATTTTAAAATTTATTTAAATTCATGGTGTCTTAGAAGCTTGATAATTTCACGGGGATTTAAATTTTTTCATTTTATATTTTTGCCGTTTTAATCCTAATTAATGAACCTGCATTAATAATAAAAAAAAAACACTTAAACCTGACTTAACCAATATTTTTATTAAATTTTGTTTTAGTGAAAAAAACATAAAAAGGCTAAACATTGGGCTGGTTGAAAATATATAAAAATAAAGCTTACTGTTCTAAGTTATTTTTTAATAAATATCAAGGTGGGTTAAACAACAAGAAAATCTATTTCAATCAAGCAAATAATAAAATAATGTCAAAAATATTAGAGAGCTATCAGAAATATATAAATACAATAGAAAAGTCTCTTTTGCTAGTAAATTTCGTTTTCACCCACACAATAAGTCTTCCTTTCTAATTTGTAAAAAAACTGTGAGTTAATAGATGATATTTACATTCAACACCAGTAGTACCGATCAAAGGGTGCTGAGGACGAAGCTGTTGATGGTTTGCTAAGAAGTACGTAAAGACATAAAAAATTGAGTTTTACGACACTATTTTACGATCAGCTCAATGTTAATTTATTATTTACAAGTCTAAAAGACATGTTTTGGTTTAGCGAAAAGAGGTAACCAAAATAGAAAAAAATACATATTTAAAGTATCGTAAAACAGGAGAAGGTGTTTAGATTATCATGTGAGGTTATATGACTACTAAATGAGTTGGAGAATAAGTGTTAATCCATGGCGCAATAAAAATGGCAAATATCGCTTTAGCGTTTTCCATATCTAAAAGGATTCTTAATATATACATATGTACATACTTATGTATATGTCTATATTTTAAACAGTTGTAAATGTAAAATGCAGACCATAACCAACTGGGATAGTAAAATAGCCCTTAAATTATAAAATAACAAGTTCTTCGTGTTTCTTTGCTATATTTCAGCAATTTTTTCATTGAAAGTCTTTTCTAAATTCTATTAGAAAATATAGAAAAATTATGATTTACCATGGCGAAGGGTATAAACATTATTTTACTCAATTCGTTAAGATTTTTACTTCTCAGGAAAACCTAGGCAAAAGATATACAAGTTTTTCAAGAAATTAATTTTGTGTCGATGTCAATATTATTAAGGGCTCATTAGGTGTTTTTAAAGCTACTCTTCTTTTCGGGTCTAGGCATTATAAAGGGTGTTGCGCTCACTATTGTTTGAATGGATACGTCAACAAATCCTCAAGTTACATCCAGCTGGTGGAATCATTGGTCCGTACTTCTTTAAAAGCGATGCTGGTCAGAACGTCACAGTCAGTGGTGACCGCTATAGAGCCATGATCACTGACTTTTTCATTCATCAATTGAACAACCATGATGTGCAAGAGCTGTGGTTTCAACAAGACGGCGCAACATGTCACACAGCTCGAGCTACAACTGATTTATTGAAGGAAACGTTTGGTAACCGCATAGTTTTACGTTTTGGACCCGTGAATTGGCCTAAAAGATCGTGCGATTTAACGCCGCTAGACTATTTTCTGTGGGGATATGTGAAGTCGCTAGTCTACGCCTATAAGCCCGAAACGATTGACCACTTGAAGGACAAAGTTCGCCGCGTTATTGCTGATATACCATCCATCGAAAATTGGACCTCCAGATTAAACTACGTCCGAGCCAGCCATGGCGGTCATAAGCCAGAAGTCATATTTAAAATAAAATGCCAGAAGATTATCTTTCGTTTTAAGTAAAGTTCAGTCAATTTAAAAAAACTATCTTTGTTTTATTCCGTTTCAAAGTTTTATACCTCTATAAAAAACACCCTTTATTTGAGCTAGAACTAATAATGGATCTGTTAGCTGCGAAATTTGGTAAAAACGTTTGCGTTAATAAAGAATTTGTTGGCTGTATATTCGTCTAGAAATGATGATATAGGTTTTAATCAATTTTAAAAGCCCTGACATTTGTTTTTTTAAACTTTTGTTTATCAAATAAATGTAGAAGAAAGCTGGACCATTTTTTTATTCCTTAAATTAAAGGACAGTCATTCGATTTTTTACAACTTGAGCAAATGTTATGTTGTAAATTAATTCTATTTTGGGTATAAGAATATATTTTCATGTATAAATTTAAACTCTTTTTTCGTTATAAGGATTTTTATTTTATTATGGCCTTATAACACTTGTTTTCTAATATAAAATAACTTGGTTATTGATTTTTTTTTAATTTCTTATCAGTCGTACGTGTACTGTAAGTCTAGTTCTTTCACTTTTAATACTTTAAGTTTAAAACAAAAGTTAAAGAAATAACAACTAAAAACTATAATTTAAAAAATGCCACAAAAAATGCCACAAACCAACGTTAAATAATTTTTACTTGCTATGAAAATAAAAATATGTACTTTTAATTTTAATTACACGCCTAAAACTTTTATAGCATAAACAAACGGTTTTATGATTTTAAACTAAAAACATCAAATATTTTTTACCTTTTTATCTGATGAGTTTTAATTACTTTAAAACTTTTGTGTAGAGTTAATGTTCGTAGTGTTTAGAATGATATATAATTTTTTAGAAATATGAAGGTAAAATTCTTTAAATCTTTAGTAGTTTTTTAAATAGTCACAATATTGTTACACTGCTACTAAATTGCACGCTGATGTATACTGTGAGATTTTTATCTCGCGTTAGGATGCACTATTCCATTGTTAGAAAATATTTTCAAATCTAAGAGCGAATGATAAATATATAAATAGAAACCGAAATTTTCTTCTTTAAAACGTGGAAATTTATATGTTTTGCAATAAAATTTCATGTTTATCTTTATTATATTCTTACAAAAAAACTTACCTTGAATGTGTGTATGAGAGCTTACACACATACATACATAGGTATGTTTATAAAGGAAAACAATAATAAAAGTTAACAACTTTGAACTCTCATATTGAAATAAAAACAACAAGAGAAGAATATAAACAACAAACAGAACTCATGAATTATTTAATGGCCGCAATACAACACTTATTGGTTGACAGTAAAAGCAACAGAACCAGCAGCAACAGAAGAAATGTCGTAAATTTAAAAGTAGAAATTCAGGCATGAGGCAGGCATAATAGTATCAAGGGCACATCGTTCTAATCAACCCCGTATTTCTAAGAAACCACATACCGAAATAAATGAATTTTTTTATGTTAGTTCATAAATTAAGGGCTAAGTTTTAAAAATATTGCCTGTAAAACCTTTTTAAATTTCATCCTATACTTTTACTCAATTTTAACAGTTTTATTAGTGTTAAATTTTTTGAAGCTAATTGCAGCTAATGTTAGTTAGAATTTTGTTTTCACGAAATCCATAAAAAATTTTCTTCTATTCCCATTTATTTTTAGTTAAATTTAAGGTTATTAAGGTGTTCTTTCGTTGGGAATTTGAAAATAGTGGTAATAGAAAAGAAATTTGGAAAATAATTTCGACTTACAGAAATTGTTGAAATTAAAAAAAATTGCTGATTTCATTGTGTGCATTATGAATAATTTTTTAAGTATTTTGAAAAACACTCTACAGATATATTTTTTATAACCTTCATACATGGGGCAAGGGTCTATCCGTCTGTCCGTGTGTGGGTTG
>NDXZ01029353.1:1037-13716 GCA_003055125.1 Paykullia maculata
AATTTATAAAACATTTGCATATCATCGAAAATTTATCAACAGTTTTATTGAAATTAAAAAAAAAAATTATAGAATTATTTTTTACAAAAATAATATTTTTCGGAAAATTTCTGTTAAAAAACAAATTTTATTTTGATCTTCTGGCCCTGCTGCTGCATTCTGTTTGCATTGTAAAAGATTTTTTATTTGTGATTACAAACATGTAAATCCCATAATTTGCTCGTTTAATTATACTTTTTTGCTTTTTGCTAATGTGCTTTTTACATGTAGATCTTCTGTTGATTTCGTTGTTGTTTTAAAATACAAAGGTTTATTTGCACTGAAGCTATTTAAAATAAAATTTATATTTTTAAACATAAATTTGTTTTAGTTTACTTATTTGTTCTATTAACAGCAGCATGATCAATGTCACGTTTGCATTTAAGTAAATTAAATTGTCATAATATTCAAAGACATGCAGGCAGACTCACATGAACATCGTTACAATTTATTTTGATTTAAAATCAAATAAAATTTTACAGTTCGAACAGATGTTTGGGATATATTCAAAAAAAAAAGGTGTAATTAGTTGAGGTGTGCGAGAGACGTGATTTTTTTTCGTGTTACTCGTTAATAACATTTCATCAAACATTAATTAGTGATCGTGATTTAAATCTGAATGAAAATGCATGATTGGTGCGTGTTTGGATTTATAAAATCATGCACGGGTTTTTAGTTATTATTTTTAGAAATTATTAAAACAAGTTATAATGATGAAAAGCTTTTGTAACCCTAAACCCTATTAAAGTTTGTTATGCATTTGTGCTGATGTAGTCAAACCTAAACTCATCTTAAATTATACCAAACGGTTTCTGGTCATTTTTAAGGGGCATACGCGATGTTCGTTTGTTCGTTAGCCTTTGTTAAACTTTGTAAACAAAGAACAGGTCCAAAATTGAAATATATTTTAAAAAAATGTTGGAACATGTAACCACTTGTATCCAAGCATAAACGCATTTTTACTTGTGAGCTCGCATTAGTCAACAAATACTCACGCAGACTACTCTAGTTAATACATATTTTAGAAAGTATTGTTTTTCTCTAAGAAAAAAATTGGCATTAAAATTTAAAAATTGCATTTCACCATATGCAACAATAATTTGTTTTAAATTAAAAAATCAAATAAAATGTAATCATCATTAAAAAAAAGTTTTATTGAGTTATTTCCATTCCATTCAATTTGCTTAAAGTAGACATTTTCATTTCCTCTAAGTCACGCTGTGGTGAATATAATACTTTTCGTCTAGCACAGACGTTAACCTACACGTTAGAGACTCTAATCGCACATTATACTACGGGATACAAGATGGCGCTGATGATTATGCTAAAACAAGTGTATCACGCCTGTTTTCCTTTACTATTGAGCAGAGCTGTAAACGAATCATTTTTTTGAATGAATCCGTGAATCATTCATACAATGAATTGTCATTTTTTGAATGCATTCTTTTTGCTTTTGTATGAAATGAATTAAAATAAGAATGCATTCATCATGAATTCAAGCAAGTGAATGCAATTCATCTCATTAAAAAAAAGAATGAAATGAAAATTTGAGCCATTCATCATAAAATAAGAGACATGAATGCCATTCAACATCTTCAGAAAAATGAATTGAATGAAATTTGAATCATTCTTCGAGGAATTATGGGGGATGAATTGCAATTCATTTTTTAATTCTTTTTTTTTGTTAGGGAAAAAATGACAAAAAAATCTGACGTGTACGTAAGTATATGTTAATTTGATGTGTTATATATAATTATAAAACATGCAATAAAAAGTAAAATCAAATTATTAAAAAAATATTAAACTTACAACACATCAAATTAACATATACTTACGTACACGTCAGATTTTTTTCTCTTTTTTTTATTATTAATTGAATTAAAAATCTCTTGGAGCTGCAGTAATTCTAAAATCTAACACTCTTATACAAAATTGTTAGTTTTAAAGCACATACTACAGTAAAACAGTTAAAATAAAATTAAAAATTCGCAAATCTAGAATAAAATTTAAATTACACAACTGATATTGTTTGTGATACAAACAACGAAAATAACAAATCGGGGACTCCCCGCAATGTCATACAAACTGTCAAGTTTATGTCGTAGGCAAAGAAAATGTAATGCATGCATCACTAGTGTACATTTATGTATAATGCAGAGTTTTTGAAGTGTGTTTTGTTTAAAAAAGCTGTTCTAGGCGCGCCGTTCTCTAATTAGTTGGCGTCAACATAAGTATGTACATAATTTCGATTTGATTATGTTTTTATAATTTAATATGTGGAAAATATGCTGAAAATGTCATTAATATTGTCAATAAGGTATTGTTGTAAACAAATTTTTATTTTGAATTTTTTCTAGAAAAAAAAAATAAATTTTTTTTATAAAGCAGTTGCCTGCTCTGCCTAAAGGAAAGTCCGTTACTGCTAACACGCAGCAATTAGAAAAAAGCATTGATAAATTTGATTACATGATTGCATATACATATTGTAAAACATTAACATCGTACAGTAATGGAATTTGAACTTACAAATCTTAAATAGTTAATATCTATCGTAAAGACTTTTCGGGATTTTTACTTTCCCAATTTTATAGAGCCATTTTTAGATTTTCGCTTTTAAAAAGACATAATCTTATATGTGAAGCTTTAATTTTTAGGGTTTACCTATTTTTTCTCCATTTGACCGAATTCAATAATTTTTAGTTCTTTTGACTGGAATATTGCTAGAATTATAAAAAAAAACATCTACATTTTAGAGTATTTTTCAATCAATGTGGCATTAATGGGTTAAGGGCAAATATACTGCACTCTTTATTTGCAAAATATGAAGATTTTAAATGTATGTACTTATGTATATAACAATACACGTTTGTTCATTCAAAATTAATAAATCTGTGTTCAACTTATTTATAAATAACACTCCCAGCAGTAATTTAGAACATTAAAGATGGGCTTTCATGGGTATTAGAAGTTACATTAAATTATAAAAATTGATTAAAAACAAAATCACAAAGTCGTTGTGGGGACATCAATAAATAATATTTTTTTCAATCTATTTCGTTTTACTGATTTCATTAATCATTTTCCATCATAAAACTAAATTCAATCTATCAATTAATCTTAAAAAATAAAATGTTAAAATACAGGTAGTTGATGACTTTTTTATTTTGCCTTATTTACTGCTTTATTTCAAACGTCTTTTTTATTAAAAAAAAAAACACAAACAAAATTAATTACAAGTCATCAAAAAGTCAAGTCAATTTACAAAGTCACTCACTCTTATCTAAGGGGTTTACGTTTCTTACTTAAGGATGAAGTTTGTGTGCGGTGTGTGGTCTCATCAAATATTCTTGACAAACTTCTTTTGGGTAAGCGAAATGTTGTTAAGAATTTTTATAGATTAAAACTTTAGTTTGTTAACATATTCTAACATATGCATTAGTTTAAAGATGATTAGGGGCACAAGCTACACAAAGTATTCAAATGATGTTGCTAAGAATTAACAGTTTTTTTTTACACATTATCTCTTTTCAAACTATTAGATTAAAATCTTTTATCATTATGTCTAAAGAAAATTATCTCTAGACGTTTTTAAATTCCGTAAAAAATGTTGTTGCTCTACAGCGAAGATAATGAAATTGAAAGCTTTTGATTTTACAGTACAGATATTGTTACAATTTTCATTTAATTTTTACTTGTTTGCAATTGTAATAGCAACATTGCAACAAAAGATTAAAATATTGATGTTTGTGATGACAATATCGATGTTGTTATTGTTGCTGTTGATCGGAATGATAAATTTTTATGTTTTACAAACAACTATTTATTGTATCACATGTACTACTCGTATTACGTAATTTGCCACATAAAGCACAGAAACACACAAACATTTGTTTACAATTTGCGCCTTTGGAAAATGTCTTGAAAAAGATCTTGGAATAAATAAAAAAAAAACATACATACAAACGTAAAGAAATGAAACGGGGCTATCATGAGGAAAACATCTTTTCATTAACTGTTTCATATTTGGCCATATATTCGCTTGTATGCACACAATCGTATGTAAAAAAAAAATAAAAACATACACATCTATGCGTGTTAAACACTCTATAAAAATGTTTAAATATCAACAACTTGTTGTATTTTTTAAAACTAGAAAAGAGGAAAAACAAATGCAGAAGCCAACCTATCTACTAAGATAATGCACAAGTGCATTCCCTATTTTTGCGCTTAATAAACTCGGCGAGAGTATAACTAACTGTCAAACTCCACAACATATTCAACATCTAAAGGCCGTTTCACATTGTAATACTGATCAATATGACATGTCAAAAACTCAAATAAAATGAGAAAGTATAATAATGTGAAGACAATATGTAATGAAATGTCAAAAAATTCTTATAGAAGTTTGACAGTCTTATAGCTCTCAACATTTTTAGAAATTTTCCTAAACGCTGAGACTTTTCAATTTATTTTACAGAAAACAAAAACAGAGTTGTGATTTTACACCAAAAAAGAAACAGAGTTGTGTGCAAAAATAATATAAACAGCTGTTGTTGTTTACTTTGCCGTGTGTGATTATTTGAAGTGTGATAGTGTAGACACAAAAGGTAATGAGAAAACTTTCTATCTGATTTTTTTGACAATCAGAACAAAAGTCATTTGATTTTGCTCTTACAAAATCCAATGATAATCTTAAGACTTGTATAATAGTCTGAAGCCACCTTAAAGAGTTACAGCAGCTAAGAAATATTTATTGGTTTTGGTCAAGAGTGATAAAAACAAGATTACGCATTGAGCACGTTCCTCTTTGTTTACAGAAATCTTCTACTTAATGTCTGACGTCACAAAAGGCAAATAAGTATAAAAACTTCATGTAAAAAATGTAAATTTCATAGAGATTGTTTAAAAAAGTAAATAAAAAAGTGACTACAATTTTATATATTAAATAATTGGAAAACTTAAGTGTTTTTATTTATTATGTTGTGTAAAAGCAAGCACTTTTCAACCAAATAACAACGAAGGCTTGCTTATTACCGAAGCTTTTTTTTAAAAAACACATGAAATTGGGCCAAAATATAAATTATTCTTAAGAGCTCATATGTATTTTTTTTATTAATAGACCTAAGCAAAGAAAACGCAAAATGAAAAAAAATTTATATTAAAATTTGTGCTGTAAAAATGAGTTTTAATTTTATAAAAAATATTTCTATAACAAAAATATATAAACACTGACTGGGTGCTTTTTTTTATATAAAATTGGCTTAAAAACGCTGATATATCATATGCCTCACTTCTAACACCGGAGTTCTTTGTTTCTTTCTTTTAAAAAAATGAATAAATTTTACTTATATTTTCTAGGAAAATACTTCTAAATGAATAAATTAAAAATTTTTATGTCAATTCCATTAAAAAAGTTTTTTTTTTAGTAATATTCACTTTTATTTTCTTTAATTCATACAAATTACACTATTTGTTAACGTTTTGCTTTTGTTTTTATTGAGAACGCGACTTTTGTGACGTAGATGCGCAGAGAAAAAACATTTTTACAACCGGAATGCGTAATTTTGTTTATATCATTCTTGGGCTTTTGGTTACGATCGCACAACGAATAGTCAGCACAACGAATAGTGGACATGCTTTTGCTCATTCATGTTAGTTATATGCAAAACGTTATTTGAGCACCACTAAGATAAACAACGATTTTCGCAGATTACGAAAAATTCGCCGACTAAAATACAATTTTGACAAAAAAAATCTAATGAACAACCAATTCTAATCGAAATCGTTTTTCCGCCTAAAGAATTTTATAGCCATTGAATGCCAAATTATACAAACTCCTTTCCTCGATACTAACTTCCCTGATATAAATTTTTCTTTTAATATTATACAAACTACGCCAATTTGTATAAGTCTATCAAGTCGTAAGTCTTAATTTACAAAGCAATTTACACTCGTTTAGGGGAGATCAAAAGATAATTGAAAAAATGACTGTCTTTTCTTCAATTCTGTATTGTAAATTGGGACTTAGTCTATTTTTGTTAATATATACCAGCTAATAGTGTTACCATATTTAAAATATAAATAATATTAACATCGATTTTAAGGAAAGTTATATAATTACAAATAGTATTTCTTCAAGTTATATGCAAAAATAGAAGAGGTAACATGTTTTTACACGGTTTTAATTAAACTAATTTTAATTACACGATTTTATTCCATTTGATACAATTCAAAATCTTTTGGGCTTAAGTTTTTAAGCGATGATAATGATTTTATACGCATTTGAAGCAAGCGAATGTGAGTAAAGGCCATGACTGACTATCCTACAAAGTCGTGCGATTATGTCAAATAAAAATCTGATTCTGAGTTCTGTCCTACATGAGATAATCGCAATAAAATGTATGATTGGATGTCACACTGTCATACAAAAAACTCATCTTTACAAATATTCTCTGTCCCAAATTTATTTTTACGTTTCTTTGCAACATAAATAAATGACTTGTAATTTTATTGTTAAGCTGCTTTACAAAAAGCAACAGAAACAACTATTTTATGAAAATTTTCAAAAGATTATCAAATCGGACACACTTGTCAAAAAATCTGTCACACAAAAGCACTTTTTGTCCACACTATCACACTTTCTGAACACACATACAATTTTTGACATATCGAACGACTAAATCTGATAGTCAGTCAGTCAGGGCCTAAACTGATGATGACAGCAATTAAATTTATGTTCCTGTGTTTATGATTATCATTTTAATTTTTTTTTTTTTACCGTAAAAATCGAATAACCAACATAGCTGTTTTACATAATTGTTTTTAGTTCCTGAACGTGTCATAAATTTAATTTACATTACTTTTAAGCTTTTTTTCTTTAATGCTTGTGTAAGTAAATACTAAAAAAATAAAAGTAAAAGCGGTCACTCTGCACCAATCAAATAAATAAATCTTTCGCAGAGTTCGTTTTAAAGGACGGCTAACAGCCGATGCACTGATAACGTTCATTTTTATATACACAAATATGTTTTAACTCCGACGACGAATATTTGCTTAAATAAATTCCTTATTACTTAGTTCAAATTGCGTTTTTAATATTAATCGTTTTTTTAAAATAAAAAGCAAAAGACCTGCTGTTAATCTTTTGCTGTTAAATGTTTTGATCGAACGTTTTTGTGTTATTTTGCAGGTCATCTCACTACCCACCAACAAATACACTAATAGATGTTTTAAGTTGCAGCAAAGTGTTTAGCTAATGGCTCCTGTATTTATTATTTTTGTTAAACAACCAAACTGCAACAACAACCGCCATATGTTATCACTGTGAAGGGATCTGATTGTGAAACAGCTCTATAAAATAATCTAAGCAAAACATAAAATGAATGACGTTAGCACGCACTAGGAAAACAAACAAATTCTTCTTTTCTAACTTCCTCATCCTCATGTTTGAAAGTTAGTATGTTGCCACATGTGGCATAAAGGGGTCTTCTAAGTACATACTTGTATTTACAGTTTCTTTTTCGTGAAATTGTCAAGTATATGTATGGAATGTACGAGAATGGATTTTAAAGTTGAGGAAATATCAATGTAGGGCAGATAAAATTTACAATGAATGTGTCTATGAATAATATTGGGTGATCTTTAGAATGCAGACAAGGGTATATAAGTTTGTAATTCCGTTTGTAATTTCTACAATATTCATTAGCGACCCCATAAAGTATATATATTCTGAATTGAAGTCGATTTAGCCATGTCCGTCTGTTGAAATCAAGTGTTTTCAGCCTCCCGATGTACCGACCGTTACTGGTATCAAACAATCACTAATATAGCGCTTTTACTTGTTTTGAATCTGATTTTTTTCCTCCTAGTTAATCGAGTTCTTCTCCTTTGGTGCATGCTGTCGGTAAGCGTAAAACTTTCTATAGTTTCTCAAAATAATCACTTTGATGGACCAAAGAAATCTCGTAGTGCCCCGTGAGTTTCTTGAATTAAACGTTGCTCAGATGTGTGGCCATTAATAAAGAATTGTCAAAGCAAACGCAATTAACCCTAAACAACCAATAATTTTTAAATCAACTGCCACAAAAAACAGTGTTGTCAATCCAAAGTTTCTTGGCCCTACATTTATTAAAGACATTAAAGAATTGAGATCCATCCCTTGGTTGCAAGTTTTACATGGACAGACAAAGAGACAAAGCTGATTTAAAATAGTTTAAAGTGAGTAAAGGCCATGTCAGATAAAATTTTAACGCTTCGCGTTACGTTTCTAACGTTGACAGAAAAGCATGAAGAAAAAGGTGTATGCCACAATGAAAACTTCGACAACACTTACAAAAGTGACAAAATTATCCCAGCTAATTGTCAAAGCACGCAAAAGGTGAGAGTTGCCTAACTTTTCGCTTCGCGCTGCGTTAAAAGTACTTTATGTTTTCTATTTCATCTTAGATGTCAAAGCGAATTTGTAACGCAACGCGAAGCAAAAGTTTTATCTGACATGGCCTTAAAGGATATTTTTCAGTGTAACAATATTCGAAAAAAAGCACAATACTCTTATTAAACACTTAACCCCATATGTATAATGAAAATTTTGCCACAGCTTATACACTACGTATAACGAGCTGCCAACTAGAATGTCGTTTTACCTTAGCAGTTCTTTGACAAAATGTTCATGTATAAACACTTTTATCGGCTGCTAAATTTAAAAAAATCAACCCTGAAAATTAGCGCAGCCACACTGTAATGCAAAAAAATTGGCAACATTTTAGCCAAGACAATAATTGTCTATTGTCTTTGATTTAAAGGAGATCCTTTAAAAGGAGATTTAATCCAAGTATTTATATATTTGTTTTTTTTTTTTCTTTTGTAAACTTCGCAAAGACTAACAAAAGCACAGCTATCCTGAAATCTTTAATTCTTAAAAGAGATTGCAAAGTGTTTAGGTTATTGATATAAACTTTAATATTAATTAATCTAATTATTTACTACATTCCAGAGTCCACCTTTAGACTCACAACACCTTGCCGGAACCTTACAAATGTTAATAATTATTTCTTCTTTCCAATTCATTATCCTTCTTCTTCTGCTAAAAAAATTAAATTAAGTTGTAACACCCCATTTTATAATTCTAAGAACTTATCAATCTGTCCCTCTTAACCAAACAGCAGACGATATCTTTTTTAGAAAATATTATGCAAAAGTTTTCTGTTTTTTGCTTTTACCTTTTTTTTTAGAGCAAAATACGACGAACTCTATTAAAAGAACGATTGTAAATGACTTTATCGCCTTCAAAGTGATTTCTTTTGCATTAAAAGTTGTTGTTCTACGTTGTGGTGGTGTTGCATAAGTTTTCCTTGTAGTTTTTGGTAGCTTGGAGTGCCAAAGCTATTAATATTCAAAAATTGCGTTTTTATGCTAATTTTCCCAGGCAACACAAGCAAACAAATAAACAACAATACATACGAAAAGAATAGCAGTATTGGCAGTGCTACTATGTGAATTGCTGCTCTGGAGCAGCCGCCGCAGCGCCATCTGTCGATACAAAGATATGTCAATAATAATGACGACAGCTTCAGTAGCTTAAGCTCGATCATATCACAACATTAAAATCTTGAAATTTTATTGCAAGTCTTTAAATGTTGAATGGTTGGCGTTTCGTTATTCTTTTTTTTTTCTTTCTTTCTTTATTGTTTGAGTACTAAGGTGTTGTTGTTACGTTGTTCCTTTCGTCGTCGTTCTTGTCTATATGTTGCATGTCGTTTATTTATTGTTGCTACAATAATCTTGTTGTTGCTGTAGAGCAGTTTAGCAATAATTAAGTTGTAAAAATTGTTATACAAGGACTCAAGTGAAGAAGTTGAAAGATTTTGTTCACCACCAAGATCTCATACACGACATAATAGAGTTACATATTATGTACAAACTTGTGTAGCAGTAATAGTAAGCGGTGGCATCAGCAGTTGTGCAGTTGTGTACGAGTACATACAACATTTTCACTTATTTAACACCCTTTGAATAAGTCGATATCTTTGTATTTGGTCTTATGGTGTTTTTAATGTTTTAATTGTATTTTATAGTCACTTTGTTGCAGTCGATGCCAGTGTTTTTTTCTTCTTCTTCTGTTGTTCTGTTTGTTCACTTCTGTAATAATAATTATAATAATAATGTTCTGTTACGATTTCTGTTGTTGTTGTTGTTGTTGTTTTATTCGTTCTGTTGAGTATCCGCCAGCTATACGTCCTTGAAATTACTTGATATATGAGATACTTAAGATATTTATTACAAGTGATCATTATCTTTACAACTACATACTGTAACAACTACAACAATAAAACAACAACAACTACTACTACAATTACTACCTACAACTCCAAATGTGCATACGATTATAGACAAATGACAAGCAGACATTACAGACTTATAAATAAATATACATCAAATGTCGTGTGAATAGGGAAACATTTTTTAAGAATTTTCTTTAAAAACAACTACAATTCAACTGCAGTTCTTAATTAATTGAAAATGTTCTATAGAGAGAATATTGATGTAAAATTTTATATTTTTGAAAAATGTTTAATTTTAAATTAAAAAAAAATAATAAATTTAAATCAAAAAAAATGTTTCGCGATTTTTTTTAATTGTATGCAAAATCTATTTAAGTTGTTAAAAAATGTTATAAGTCAAAAGTTTATTTCATAAACTTAACATTTTTTATTATAAAAATTAAAAACTATTTGAAAAAAATGTAATTTTGTGTTATAAAGGGTGTTTTTTATAGAGGCATAAAACTTTAAGTTGGCAACACTTTTTTAACTGGCGGCCATTTTGTCAGCTGTCAACTGATTTATGTTTAGTTTGGTTTGGCAATTCAACATGAATAGACTGACACCTGAACAACGCTTCTAAATTGTGCAAATTGGGTCCAAAACAAGATTGCCGTTGATCCCGATTTTTATAAGCGAATTTTGTTTAGCGATGTTTTGTTTGAATGGGTACGTCAATAAACAAAACTGCCGGATTTGGAGTGATGATAATCCTCAAGTGTTTGTTAAGTTACATCCAGATAAACTGACCGTTTGGTGTGCCTTATGGGCTGATGGAACTATAGATCCGTACTTCTTTAAAAACGATGCTAGTCAGAACGTTACAGTCAATTACGCTGTAGAGCCATGATTACTGACTTTTTCGTTCATTAATTGAATAACCATGATGTGCATGAGCTTCGATTTCAACAAGACGGCATAACATGTCACACAGCTTATGTCCCAAGTGATTTATTGAAGGAAACGTTTGGTTACCGCTTAGTTCCACTTTTCGGAACCGTGAATTGGCCTCCAAGATCGTGCATTTTAACGCCGCTAGACTATTTTCTGTGGGGATATGTGAAATCGCTAGTCTGCGCCAATAAGCCTGAAACGATTGACCACTTGGAGGACAAACAATCGAAAATTGGACCTCCAGATTAGACTACGCCCGAGCCAGCCGTGGGGGTCGTATGTCAGAAGTCATATTTAAATTAGAATGCCAGAAGATTATCTTTCGAAGAAAGTAAATTTCATGACAATTTCAAAAATTCATCTTTGTTTAATTCCATTTCAAAGTTCTATACCTCTATAAAAACACCCTTTACATAAATTGTTAAATATAAAAAAATATATATAAAAAAAAAAGTAAAGAACCTTCTACCAATCGATAATTTTCTGAAAAAAATGACCTAATTGTTTTATAATTGAAAAATTTTAGGAATTTGAAAGTTCTTATTTGAAAATTAGTTGAAAACCAGCTACGGTTTCATCTTCAGCACTCTTTAATCGGTACTACGATGTTGTATGTAAATATCATCTATTTAACTCACAATTTTATATTATTAGCAACTGGAATTTCTCCCTTTTAACTACTTTATACTTTTTCTTGGTGAGTGAGAACGAAATTCACCAGCTGTTAAGATCTTTCTGTCATTTATCCTTGTCCCTAACCACGTTCTTGTCTTCGCTTTCATGCCCATCCATCGGAAGGGAACAAATTGAAAGCTTTTGTGTTTTTGTCTACCATCTTTTTATGTTGCATTAAAGCAAGATGAAGTCAAGTACACAGTCACTGTGCCGTGTGTGCTATATGAAAGTTCTTATTTGAAAATTCGGCTAGTGTCGTACTCGATTTTTCATAATATTTCTAACAATAATCACATGAACTAAAAAGCCTGACAATATTAATTAAAACATCTATATTTTATGAATTTTTTATAAAATATAAAAGATTTTTCTATTAAACAAAAAATTGTTTTTATAAAAAAAATTAAGTAGAAAATTTTCAACAAGTTAAATCTATTTAATCAAATTATATTAAAAATTTATTTTGAAGTCGAAAAATTTGCAGAAATTTTCTAAACATTTTTCATAAAACAAAATACAATAAAATTTTAAAAAAGTGAAAATTTATCAAATGTTTTCCATAATTTTTTTATTATTTTTTATTTATCGATAAGTTTTCTTAAAAAAGATATATTTTTAAACGTTTAAATCACGAGGAAGTTTCGTTCATTGCGTTCCTGTGTTTTTTTAATTCAAAAATATTCTCCCAATCTTCTTAACCTTTTACCCTGTTCAATTCACTTAGAGCATATGATAACTCCTGATATTTGATG
>NDXZ01029377.1:0-15012 GCA_003055125.1 Paykullia maculata
AAAAAATCTTAACACTTCTTTTGGGTATAAAAAGTTTATAAAAATTTGTTTCTTCTTAAATTTTTTTTTTAGTTTTTCTCTTCTTAGGCCCCTCAAATAATCACGATTCCTTTAAATACCCCTTTTCTTGTGCAAAACATATCGCACACCCAGTTCAAAAGTGACACAACTCAAAATTTTTAATTTTTCAGAAATCGAAATAAACTGTTTTTGACGTAAATAAAAATAGTTAAAAACAAAAACGTTGGACCATTAAATTCGAATTAACACTATTAAGCACTTAGCGTAGGGATCTATTACCATTATATTTTCTGACACAACTAAAAATAAGTCACTTTTATGAATTGCAACTTTAAACCAATTAAAACATAAAGAAAGATATAACTGTTTTTTAGCAACAGTTAACAACAAACAAAAAATACACTGATATTTATCTTATAGATAAACAAGTGTATTGTGCATAGTTTAAGCATATAAACTTGAAAAATGAAAATTTTGAGTAGTGTCACTTTTGAACCGGCTGTGCGATATGAGTTGTCTAACCGCAAACTTACGACAAGTTTAGCCCACCAATGTGTTTACAAAAACATGAATTTCTGTTTAAAGATAAATATTATAAAACATGCAACTAAGAAAGAAATATATGTATGTACATGTACGTATGCATGTACATTAAGTGTACTTAACCACAAATGTGAGGTCAATAGCCCAAAAGTATGTTGTCGTTTTTTTTTTATTTTTTTACATTCACACATTTCTTTCCTTTAAGCTACTGCTGTTTTCTTTGAAATAGAAAAAAAGTAAAAATGTCTAGGGTATACAATAAAAAGAAGAAAACAAACAACAAATAAACTTAATGTTAAACTCATACAACATGTCAACATCCCCTTACTTGTGTTGTTTAACAAATCTCAGTTTTGTTTTGTCAATGTTATTCGAGTGCAAATAATTTTTTATATGCCTCTTTGTTTTACTCCCTTTCTCTTTTAGACTCTTTCTAATAATTTATTTACTTTGAAATGTATGTGTGTGTTCTACTTTTAGGCGTCAATCAACAGATGATCAGGATTTGGATTTAGTCTCGAACTTTAGTGATTCCTATAGAAGACACAATATTATATTTCGCATATGGAATTTTAAACGAAAGGTACGTTTGTATTTGCACAGGTTGGCTTCTAAATTTAATAATAATAATGGCTTTTGGCTTGAAAAGTGCAGTATTCTTTTTTCATAAAGTCATAAATTTCTGTTTTTTCTTTTCTTTTATAGAAAAAATCTTCACACTATTTGGATAGATTTTGGCAGCATCAGGATACTAATTATGCCAAGTTAAATAATGGAAATCAAATTGAAAGGTAAGTGGAAGAGTCAAAAAGCAAAGCAAATAGAAATAAATTTTATTTAAAGCAAACATTGGTTTTATTTGAAAAGAGCTACCGTTAATACTCGTAGACTAAAATTTAGGAATTTTAAAAAGATTTATTGTTTTTGTTACTTTTTTTAAAATTATGTCAATAACAAAAGAAATATAAGTAAGAACTCGAATTTTTCAAAAAAAAAAAACAGAAAAATCTTTCTTCCTTATCGGTTTTTGTGCTGCATATCGAATTTTTTTTAAACCATTATTAGTTTTTATGATTTATCGGCTATATTCGTTAAGTAGTATTTTTTAACATAATGTCAGATTATATGCATAAGAAGTAACGGTTGCAGCTTTTAAATATCCGGATATATAATCCAAATGTAAATATGAAATAAAAAACTATATGCACAACGAGTCTTTAAATACATACATCCCTAGCATCCCAGATATTTCACAAAATAATTTTCCTTTATTTTTTCTTTTAGTTACTCTGACATCCAACTTCAAAATCTGGATGTTAATAACCTTCTTATAACATCCGGCCATACCAAAGAAACCGCAGTTAACTATCTACCCAGTCGTGTGTCCAGCTCCAGGGCTAGTTCATCTCTCGACTTAGAATGGGAACATGAATACAGTCAAATGCGACACTTTAACCAGCAGCAACTGAAGCAGAAATCACAAGTAAAACAACAACAAAACTATAGCCAATTGAGTCTAATGGCCAGCACTACAAGGGACGAGGCATCAGCCGACGAATCATGGCAGTACATGAATCAAGATGAGGACCAATCAATGGCATCATTAAGTTCCCTGGGCCACATTACAGATTCGGTATGCGCAACAAACAAAAATAGAGAACGATTAAATGAGAAACAAAACTTATTGAAAGCAAATAGTCGCATCATGCGTTCGGGAACCATAACGAGAAACTCTTCACATAATTCCTGGTCTCATATCTCAACACCCGAGTCCCTGGAATGGGATATAGATGAGGATCAGCATCAAAAAATGAAAATGGAGGATGATAATTTAGATCATGAGACATTGAAATTATTGCATCAAATTGAACAACTGAAAAATCGTGTTCTCTATGAGACGGGAGAGGGTTTATATGATATACTGGATAATGGGGAAGTCGATTATGTGCGCAACAGTGTAAGACGCGTAGATTCGGGAACGGCTACGTCATTAATAAGTAAAAATTGTTTTCAGTTGGGTGATAGTGATGGTGAAAATGCCAATTACAGTTGATTGATACACTGGCATCAAGACCAAACAGATAAAAATCGAAATTTTAATTAAGTTTTTCGAGTTTTTTAATTTAGTTAAAGAAAAATCTAAAATTCACACACATACATACACACACACACACACAGAATAAGTATAAATAGAATTAAAAATAAATCCAGTAGGATATTTAAAGGACTTTATTAAAATGTTATGTACAAATTTGAAACGAGGAAAAGTTTTTATAAAAAAAAATTGTAAATCAAATTTTTATCCGAATTAAAGTTTTTTATAAAAAATTTTGATAAACGTTTTTTTTTTGTCTAAAATCCAAACAAACTTAATTCGGAATTTTTCGTTTTTGTAAAACATTACATTACATTAGCCGGATAAAAGAAAAAGAATTATATGAATATTATCTAAAAAAGTCTGTCCAAATAAAGATTTAAAAGAAGTAAACCTTCATACGAATACAGATGTTAATAAATTCCTTATTTGGGGAAGAGATCTTCCTAAAACAATTTTAACCCAACCATATTTTTGTTTTTATGAAACATTTCTATCCGTAAATAAGTTTTTATAAAAAGAGATTATTCCAATAAAGTTTTTAGCAGATCAGGTTTTTTAAGAAATCTTTTTCTGCGAATAAAGGTTTTTATTGAATATTATTCCGGATTATGGTTTTTATAAAAAGCTTTTTACCTTAAAAAAGTTCTAAAAAGGAAAAAACTGGATAAACGGTTTTAAAAACAATTTTCTTTGATATAAGATTTATTTAAAAATTTGTTTTCTTAACTTTATCCAGATAAAGGTTTTTAACTTTTATCCGGGAAAAAATTTTTTAATCCTTTTATCTGGATAAAGTTAAAAAAAAACTTTTATTGGTTTTAAGGGCAATACAAAAAATGGGTACCCAGCTAGAGTTTTCCATATAAAATCTTAATTTAAACATACTTTATATTAAAAATTGTAATTTCCATCACAATGGGCTGTGTGAATAAAAATGTAGATGAAGCCTTTACTAGAAAAATTGTTCAAATGTATATTTTTTGTACCTACTGTACTTTTGTAGCTGCGATGCAAAATTAAGTAATTGTGAACATTTTTCAGCAATTTTTATAGTAAAAAAATACAAAACAAGTACAAAAGTACTGAGTTTTCAATTGCTGCTACAAAAGTGTAAAACATACATTTGAACAATTTTTCTAGTATATCCTTCATCTACCTTTTTATTTACACCGCCCTATTTTTGTGATTTTTGATGCAGTAAAAATAGAAGTTATAAGAAAGTTTTTTACTGGAATCATATTAAAGTGGCAACTTCCAGATAACAAAATGTTTTCATTTTTAAGGTTTATTAATAGTTATACATACATACTTATATATTAAACAACTTTGGAACATATTTTATATGATTATTGTAGAAAATATTTACATTTTTAAAAATGTTTTGCTAAATTGTAAATTTCTCCTTATTTGAAAAATGTGAAACGAGAAGAAAAATATCAATATTTTAAAAGAAAATCAGTTTAGTTCATATGGCCTTAAATAAAAGTTTTAAGTTTTTACACTTAACGATTTCCATACACTTCACATATCCTGAGAAATGAAAAAAAATTAAATTTAAAAATTATTATAATGGAAAATAAGAACCTTAAACTAAAAAAATTAAATTATATTAAAAAACTTACTCTCATAAAAAAACTTAATATATAGATATTTAGGAGCTTTTCAAAGAAGTTCCTTTTTCTTTCAAAAGGACATTTATTTTATATAAAAAAGTGACTTTTTGCAAACATTACAAAGATAAAAAGGAGATGTAAATTATATATGTAAATGTAAATTATTAAAAATGTTAAAGAATATGAATAAAATTTATTTAAAAATATTATTTATATAAAAACATAAATATAAAAGAAAATTTAGAAAAAAAACAAATTTTCAAAATATACTTATAATTAAAGAAGTAAATGAATATTTTAGGTTAAATTTAATGTGTTTTTCTTTAATAAATAGAAAAATGTTTCGAAAAACGGTGAGAGATTAAATTAAAAAAATTAAAAAAAATCTATTGCAAAGGACAGCGAAATTTTTACAATATTGATTAGAAAACAAACCTTTTGAAATTTACAAATTCCAGTGAAACGAGTTTTCTTAAAATTAAAAATTTTAAATATTTTATTTTATTTAATGTTAATTTATTAAAAATATTATTTTTATTACATAAAAAATTTCGTTTGTTACATCTTAATGTTGTCCAAAATAAAAAAATCCTAAAAACTAAAGTCAAATTAAATAAAAAACAAAATTAATTATAATATCTTTTTTTAAATATGCAAATGGCAAAACATTCTTAGTATTAAGAAACATTGATTGCATTAACTTGTTTATCAGCTGCAAATTAAAGAAAATGTTTATACAGATTCGTAAAGAGTAGTTAAAAGTCGAATATTAACCAAAAATTCGATTTTTCAATCTTGAGAGGAGACCAGGTTGTTCAGCTTCAGTTTGAACTTCGGATTGCTAGAAAATTATAAGAAAATTAATAAAAAAAATATTGAAACATACATTTACTTTATCAAAAACACAAACCCCAGTTTGATCCAATTGTTTTTCACTTTGCACGGGCTGTCGGTGAGTGAAAGTGCCAGTTAAATCTTCAACTTCAACTTGTTGCTGTTGTTGGCCAAAATTATTGTCATAAGAATTACCATGTCGATGACCGTAAGCTCCTTGTGTATGGGAGGCAGAAGCTGAGGCTGATGCTGAACCACCAAAGGTTTCTGATAGATCTTCCACTTGCACTTGTTGGCCATATTCATCTTCCATTTGCAATTGCTGCTGACCATAATCATCGGCATTTTGACCAGCTCCGTAGCTGTCCCGTTTGCTAAAACCTCCATAGTTTCCAACTTGTTGCGCAGGTTCCATTTTCATTTGAGCACTGGGTGGGGAGGGCAAAACATATTTAGAGCCAGCTACACCCGGTTCGTCGTTGTCCATATTTTCATCAAACACATTTGGTGGTTGATCTCCACGATCCTTGGAGATTATAGATTTGGGATAGGCAGTGCGATTTGTGGTGCCTGGACCATTTTCCCAGCCACCATAGCCACCATAACTAAAAGGCAAACGGGCTTGACAAAGAAGATACAATTTACGACGCCATTGTATAAGTTGTTCTCCTTGCAAGCCTGTCTTACGTTGCAGCACTCCATAACGTTTGCTTTCGCTGTTACCCCATTGCATGCGTTCTTGTTCTGAGGCAATCTTCTTGTGCATGCTGTAGGTTATGTAGCGCAATTCCTTTTCACGAAAATCTTGTAGTTGATTGAGATTCATTTGATAGTATTGAGCCAAGTTTTGTATGCGTTCGAACTCTTGAATTTGCCAATCTTTCAATTCCTGGGCGCTAATGCCAATGTTGGCAGCCAAACCATTAAATAGCATTTCCTGTTTTTGCCAGTTGCGCAAATTATCCAAATTATAACTCTTATCTTTAATAAAACTATACAAACGATCTCTTTCCGCCTTTTGCCAGGGTTCTACTTTAAGCAAAGAGGTTCTATCCAACAAACCTTCTCGATTCATAATAGCTATTTGAACCTTTTGGAAAGGAGCTAGTTCTTCTAGCGTGCAACCATACATGCGAGTCAATTTTCTTTGAAAATAATCATCTTGGGCTATAAATTCTATAAATTCTTCTTCGGTAATGGACAACTCAGCAGCAATGGCTCTTATTCTTTGCCTTTCCTGCTCCTGCCAATTATTATGCTGGGAGCCAGAGATGGAACCTGTTGCATAGTTCTTAATCAAACCCAAATTAACCAAACGTTTTATTTCGTTTTGAGTCCAAAATTCAACCTCCTCAATGGTAACGTGGTATTGATCACAAATTCTATTGAGGGTAATTTGATCTTTGAGGATTTCCTGTTCCCATTGTTCTTGGTTTTTGTGGGGATTTCTGTTGACCAAATTATACAGACGATCCTTTTCGCTTTTTTGCCATTCGGTTAAATTTTCAGTTACAATTTTTCGTTGGTTTAACAACTTTCGCAATTCTGATTTATACCATTCATTAATTTGTTCTACCGTTAGGTGATATTGTTGGACCAAACGTTGCAAATATTCACGATCATTGATTAATTGTCTTTCCAATTCTTCAATAGACCACTGTTGTTGTTTGCGCAATTTATCATTAATCAGTTGCTGGATATGGTTTTGTTCATGGGACTCCCATTCCTCTACAACCACCTCGTCATAGATGAAGCCTTGAGGCACCAATTTTTGGGCTACCTGTCGCAACCAGGTTTCAATTTCTTGTACTGTAATGTTATATTGGCGAGCAAATTGTTCCCAACGCATGCGTTCATTTTTTAGGTATTGCTCAAACTCTTGCCATGACATGGGCTTGACTTGGGCTATAGCTTGCAAGTGGCCTTTGGTTTGTTCCTTCCAGATTTCTTCGCTGTGCATTATGCCTTGGTTATTCCAGTTTTTCGGTTGGTTGGTGTACCAAGATTCGTGAAATTCCCAATCAGAAGTCGTGCCTGGACCCTTAACCATGCCCAATAGTTGTAACCTAGCACCTTCCTGTTCTACCCAGGACTCGATTTCCTCCACAGTAACATGATAATCTTGAGCTATACGTTGTAATCTAGCCTTATCTCGCTTAATAAAGGCATCCAGTTCCTGAGTAGTGGCGGCTTTATTTTGTTGCCTCAACCAGTCTTGTAAGCGCTCTCTCTCAATTTTTTGCCAGTATGACAGTTGTTCCACCTGCACCAAACCAGAGTTCTTCAATCTTTGCAATTCATTTTTCATCCATTGTTCGATTTGCTGTACCGATACATTATGTTCGTTCGAGAGTTTCTGCAATCTGTTTCTATCTCTTCTTAATTGTTGTTCAAATTCTTCTGAAGTGATATCTCTCTGTTGTTGCAAACACAAAGCTATCATACGCTTTTGTTCACCTTCCTGCCACTTTGTGAGGCTCTCAACTTGTATGTCTCCAGTTGTCTTCAAATTCAGCAATTGCTCTCTAAGCCATTGCTCAATTTCGGTAACACTAACTGAATATTGCTGTGATACCTGTTGTAAGTGATCATTTTGATTTTTTAACTCCACTTCGAATTGGACAAAGTTCAGCCGGCTATTGTCTTTAATAATTTGTTTTAGGTTTTCTAATTCAGATACTTGCCAGGCGGAAAGTTTTGCAATTTGTTCACCAGTATCCTTTCTCAATCTCAAAAGTTCTCTTATCATCCACTCTTCTACCTCTTTGACGCTAATACGATAATAATCGGCTAATTGGTTTAAATGATCGCGATCGCTTCTCAATTTCTCTTCATATTCCTTAGTGGTCCATTCGTTTTTGTGTTGCTTAATAAGATTAAGAATGTAATCACGTTCGGCCAGTTGCCACCCCTTTAACTGTTCCAATTCAAATTTACCCTTCTCCTTTAAATCTTGAATAACCTTTTGCACATATTCTTCTACTTCGTTAACGTTAACACGGTATTGACGGGCCAGGTTCATAAGGAAAGATCTATCCTTTTGAACCTTAACTTCGAATTCTTCTAAAGTAATGCTGGATTGCTGTTGCAAAAGATTGAGTATACGCTGTTGTTGTTCCTTTTGCCACTGAGTCAATTGTTCAATGTTTAATTTACCCTGTTGTTGCAGACGGTTAACTTCACTTTGGATCCATTTTTCGATTTCCTCTACAGAAGTGTGGTATTGGAAGGCAGTCTTCTGCATATGATCTCTATCTTGCTTTAAGACTTGTTCAAATTCTTCCACCGACCATTGTTTGTTTTGGCTCAGGAGAGTATCTAAGCGTTCTCTTTCGGCTATTTGCCAGTTTGTGAGGTTATGTATTTGCAATTGACCTTCATCACGTAATCGTGTTAATTCTTTTTTCATCCATGATTCAATTTCTTCTACTTGAATTTGATAATCTCTGGCTAATTTCTCCAATAGTTCACGATCTTGCCTTAGCCTGTGTTCCAATTGTTCAGTCGATTGGTATTGTTCTTGTGTTATGCGTTCCAGATAACGTCTTTCGACTTCCTGCCAGTTAGTCAACTTTTCGTTGGGCCTCAGCAAACCCATGGCTACAAATCGTTGCTCTTCGTTTTTTACCCACTGTTCGATTTCCTCGATTTTGACATTATGTTGCATTGCCAAAGCTTGCAAGCGAGTGCGGTCTTCTAACAACCACTTGTGAAATTCTTCTACGGTAAAGTCACGTTCCTTAACCATATTGGTAAGATTACCCCTCCATTCATTTTGCCAGTCCTTTAACTTTTCCAACTCTACTAAACCTTCGGCCTGTAACCTTTGTATTTCTTTTTTAATCCATTCTTCGATCTCTTCAACCCGTACTTGATGTTGATGGGCTGTGCTATAAAGATGAGTTTGGTCATTCTTAATCTTCTCCTCCAACTCCTTAATAGAGAGATTGTTTTCTTGTACCAAATTCATAATGCGTTCACGTTCAATACTCTGCCAGTTATTCAATTGTTCCTGGATTTGCAGCAAACCCATGGTTTGCAAACGTTCACCTTCTTGTTTAATCCAGGTTTCAATTTCAGTGGTCTTAACATTGTACATTTTGGATAAATCAGACAATTTTTGGCGATCTGACAAAAGTTTGCGTTCAAATTCCTCGATAGTTAACTTGTTGTTTTGTAAGAGAATAACAATTTGATCTCTCTCAGCTTTTTGCCATTCCTTAAGGTCTTCAGCCTTAACTAAACCTTGAGATTGTAGACGCACAAGTTCCTTCTTAAGCCATTCTTCGATTTCCGAAACCTTTAATTTAAAAAAGTATGTCAAACCAAAAAATTATATTAATTTCAACTAAATAACTCACCTGCACATTATAATTAGCGGCTAATTGATTTAAATGACTTTGATCTGCCTTAATCTTCAATTCCAAATCCTGTACCGTTACCTGGCTTTGTTCGACTATGGCTAATAAGCGTTGTCTTTCGTTTTGCTGCCATTCGGACAATTCTTTTTTGACTTCATTAAGGAAACCTTCATTTTTCAATTCATGGATTTCCCTTCTCAACCATTCTTGAATTTCGTTGACTTGCACATTATAAGTTGTTGCCAAATTTTGCAATTTCTGGCGATCATTGATAATTTGTGTTTGGAACTCCTCAACGGTCAGATCATTTTTAGCAATAAGTTTCTTAAGATTTTCATGTTCTCTTTGTTGCCATTCCTTAATTCCAAACTCGATTTGCATTTGACCTTGCTTCTGCAAACGTTCCAGTTCTTGTCTTTGCCACTTTTCCAACTCTTCAATGCTGACATGGTACTTATTAGCCAATGTTTGTAGATAAATACGATCCTTCGCCATTTGGTTATCGATGTCGCCAACAGAGCCACGATGGCTCTTGACAATATTTTCCAAACGATCACGTTCAGATTTTTGCCATTCAGTTATACGATTCATTTCGTTGCGTTGTTCAGTAATAATGCCTCCCAAACGGGACAATTCTCCTTTCAACCATTTCTCTAAATCGCCTACATTACCACGATATTTTAAGGACAAATCAGACAATTTTTGCTGATCCATCTTAATAGAGTTTTGCAATTGATCTATGGTAGCATTGTGTTGTCTAATTAATTCTTCCAAACGTTCTTGTTCACTGGTGCGTGTCAGTGACTCGGTAGAAGGACGCGTTATCATTGAGTTGTTTTGATCATTAAAGAAGACATACAGACGATTTAATTCCTCGATTTGCCAGGTTTTAAATTCCTCTACAGAAATACGGTATTGTCTGGCCAGTTGGGCTAATTTATCTGCATTCTCTCTTTGCCATCTCTCCAATTCATCACGGGTTACACTATTCTGGTGGATCAGCCAATCAAGACGTCCTCTTTCAATACGTTTCCAGGTAGTGTCATCATTAGTCTGTGCACGATATTGACCCAATAGCACGCGATAGCGTTCCAATTCATTGCGATGCCATTCCTGGATCTCTTCTACAGTGCAGTGATAACGATCGGCTAAAGCTAAAAGTCTTTCTTCTTGTTGTCTCTGCCAAATTTCTAAATTTTGGGGAGTTGTATTGCCAGATGTCAAAAACCAAAAGAAACGTTCACGTTCTTCACGTTTCCACTGCTCATCACGTGGCACAGACCATTCACCGAAAGGATGTTCAGTGTCATAAATCAATTTACCATCTACCCATTTTTTATGGCTCTCGGAACCCGAAACCATTGTACCATCAGAATTTGTAATGACGGTTTTATTATAGCGCCTTATTGTAACTGTAGATCCTGGACGATGATAGCTTGGTTGATAAACTTGCGAGCCAGTGCCGAAAGTTTCCACCTCGGAATTAGCAGATGTTTCTACTGGTATGTGTACCGGCGGTTTGTATATGTTAGAGCTGGTTCTCCATTTGGAGTCTACGTTTACAATAGGACTGTAGCCAACAACACTTGGTTCCATATTTTGATTAACCCAATCGTAAATAGTCTTCTTGTGGGTCACAACATTATTGCCTCCGGGGACATAAACCTGGCCTCCCGATGTATAACCAGCATTAGAGGAGCCATAAGAACTACCACTGTTGTAGGATCCTACATTTGAAGAGCTATACGAACCACTATAAGCCGGTGCAGTATTGGTTGTAACAACGGTGCGGTTCCTTTTGACTACAGTAACGTAAGGATTCTCATATGTACCAGCACCACCGCTCTTATGAGCCTCAGTCATATTTTGATGTACCACATAAGTCTTGCCATCAATCACCTTTACTTCAGCGGGATAGTTGTAGGTCTTGACATCATCAAAATTAGACAAATCCAAATTCAAAGCCTGCTGCTGGCCATAATCTACACTAGAGACCGCATATTTTTGCAAGATATCGGCAGACTTCCATTCAAAGAAATTTGTTTGGCCTATAACAGTATAGGTAAGTAGACCATTGCGCATATCACTGACCATTTGTTCAGTCTGGAGTCGGCATATGGCATCCAATTCTCCAGAAGTTTTACCAGTGAGACTGATAATGCTTTCTGTAAAAAAAAATACGTTTTTTTAAAACCCGTTTCTCTCTTACTTTATTGCATTAATTCTTACCTGACCAAGGAGTATAGGAGGTGCTATAACCCGAGGTAGATCCTGAAGACATGCTATTGTATTCCTGTCTTAGACGATTGGCAAATTGCCTTATGTCATCTATATGTGCATAAGCCCAGCTGTTAAGATTGCAACAAGAACCATAGCCAAAAGAAGATGACGATGATGGTGATGAAGATGACGATGAGGCATAGGCAGAGGTAAATTGAGCACTACTTCTGGGTGTATAAGAGCAGGCACCATGAGAACCACAGTCAACAGATGGCCTACTGTATGCACTATAACCGCAACACCATTGTACCAATGCCACTAGCACCACTATAAGGCTAAGGCCTTTCATTTTATTGGGTATTTTTTTTTGTTTAATATATAATATGGATATCTGAAAGTAAAAAGGAATAAATTAAAATAATAAATATAAATTATTATTAAAAATCTAAAATATTTTGAAACTTTAAAATTTATTAAGTTTTAGAGATTGTAATTTATATAAACTAAACATTTAAATTAAAAAGCAATTGACTGTAGATAAATTTTGTCAACAGATTTTTCGAATAAGTTAAATTCACTGTTTATATATAAATGTTTTGATAACTAAACACACAATTTAAATAAAACTTGCGAAAGAATAAAATAGTGGATATATCCCAAAGATTGAATTAATTAGAATTTAATTAAATGAAAATTTATTTAATCAAGATGTATATTGATTAAGATTTAATTAATTAAGAACGTGGGGCCGATTGGGGGAACGACGGAATGAAGCTCTCGCTTAGATCAGGAAATTGGTAAACCTTAAGACAAGAGGGTTTTTTCTTTAAAGAATACAAATTGTGAGATTATTGCTAGGGAGCCTTAGGATGACTTGTCTGTTCAGAAGCTGCAAACGAATGGATGTCTGATCTGTTAAATATATACTATAAATATAAGAAATATTCACCAATCGGTTTAATTTGTTTTTTTTTTATTCAGACAAATAGCTTTAACTAAATTATAGCATATTATTACTTTTAAATTCATGTCAGATTTATTGATTTCAATTTCGTGCTCCAATTTTTTTTTTTTGCGGCTCTAATCTTTATTCTGCTAAAATCGTAAGAAACACTTTTATTTTCGAGTTTTGTTTTTTCTTCCACATAGAGATAAGATTTTTTTAATAATTTTAAATTCCAACAACTACAAACAACACATTTTTCTACATAAAACAAATTATTTTTGAAAAGAAGCAAAAAGTTATCAGTTTAAAGACGTATTCAAAAGTTCAAAAGGTGTTTGAAATACATTCATCTTATTCATTAAAAAAAAATGCTGAAAATAAAGTTAAGGAAAAGAAAAAGAAAAAATAAGATTTACAATTTTCAAAATTATGTCATGTTCAATTAAAATTAAAAAGGCAACAATTTTAACAAGGGCAAGAGAAAGCAAAGTAATATAACAATAATTAAAAAAATTAAATTCAATAATTAAATTTAATATGGAAATTTCTCCTTGGTGCGGTCGACGGTGTACTCTGTTGAAATTCAACTCTCGCACCGCCAAAAATCTTATATTAAAGTAAATTTAAGAGAAAACTAGTTATAGCACTATGCCGTACATAACATACTCTTCATTTATGTATGAATTCATATGCCATTAGAAGCATAACTGCATGGAAAATTAATAACAAAGAAAAATTGATAATCAACATGAAGTCAACATCGTATATCCTATCTAAAATGGAACATAATATCAATGTTTTCTTTTTATTGTTGTAAGTATAGAGTGGCAACACTGTTTCTGTAACAGCTGATTTCTGTACTCAGTCCAAATTTGTTTAATTTGTTCAAATTTGTTTAAAAAACATTATGTGCATGTTTTTTGGTGCTCATAATCGTTAATCAGAGCGAAAAATCAGAAAGACTGAGGATCGTTTTCGCAATATGTTCCCGTACGACAATATAGAGTGCACACACAACAAGCGATTAATAGTGTGCACGTAGCGTTAATGATGAAACACATGTGTCAATGAGAATTTACACATGAGAACAACATTAGGCTTATAAGCAAGAGGGGCGAAAAAGAGGCAAAAAATACATTTTTCTTCGCCTATTTTGCCTATAAGCCTTATGTTGTTCTCATGTGTGAATGCTCAATTAGTCATCGTGCTCAACAATAAAACATATCTCCATCCATTTTACAAGATTTAACTTATACAGAAGTTGAGTCGCACGATCATCATTAGCGCCGTTCATTTGATGAAGATAATAACGTTTTAGACATGTGATTTCAGCAGAATGATGCTAAATACTACACATCGCGCGATAAAAAAATTTATTAAATTAAATCTTTTATCAACAATAAATGAAATGTACCTGTTAACCGACCACTTCGTTAGAGCGATTTGACACCATTAAATTAAATTCTCTGGGAATATGTTAAGTCACTTGTCTTCGCCGCTAAACTGGAAACGATTGAGCACTTGCTTGATTTAGTGCAAAGAGTGTGTCAAAATTTTACTTCTATAAAGTGCCATGTAAAGTAAATTTCTTGACATTTTTCTATTATTGATTTCAATTTAAAGTTCTCCCCCCTTAAAAAAGCCCACTATTCGATAATGTAAAAATTACAAACGATAAGCTATGTAAATATAACACATGGTGAGAAATCTAATAATTACTAATGATTATAATCAGCTCAAATAGTAAAATAATATTATCAAAAAAAAAATACGTAAGTATTCTATACGGCTGTGACGAGTCTTATTTACCCTTGATCAATCAGTGGGCATGCAATTAAAAAATTTATTTTATTCTTTCTTTTTGTTTTAGTAAAAACAACGCTTTGCATCTACATAAATGCATATTGATTCTTCTAGTAAAACTACATAAATGTCTTTGAAAATATTTTTCACTAATGTAATGTAAACTAAAAATACAGTGGGAAGCATAGCCGAATACATGTTTATAACTTTTTCAAATTTAAGCCAGTTGAAACGTAAGCTTAAAACCAAATTTTTCATAATCCCTATTGTAAATATAAATGTTCTTTTTTAGATATGTATATCATACAAAACATTTCCTTTCTTTGCGAGGTACCACCATTCGATTCGATTTATTCGTTTTTTATACCCTTCACCTAAGGTGATAAGAGTATTTATAAATTTGTCATTTCGTTTGTAATTTCTACAATATTCATTTTCGACCCCATTAAGTATATATATTCCGAATCCTTATAAATAGGAAAGTAGGTTTAGCCATATCGGTCTGTTGAAATAAAGTTTTCTCAGCACCCCGATGTCGTACGGACGCTAGTAGTATCAAACAAACAGAAATTC
>NDXZ01029384.1:0-13318 GCA_003055125.1 Paykullia maculata
TTTTTACATTTATTATTTGTTGCTTACTATATTTTCTGATCCCCTGTTACAAAATAAAAACACCTCTTATGTTTAGTGTCAAATTTAACCGTGTTTGTTTGTTGTTGGTTGCCCCTTGAATAGTATTTACATACGTTTTTACATTTATTATTTGTTGCTTACTATATTTTCTGCTCGCCTGTTACAAAATAAAAACACCTCTTTAGTTTAGTGTCAAATTTACCCTTGTTTGTTGTTGTTGCCCCTTGAATAATATTTACATACTACAACTAGTTTTTCTGATTCCCTGTTACAATAAACAATATTTTTATAAGAATACAAATTTGTATTTTATTTGTCTGTATATGCAATTTTTTCTGTAATTTTACCCCTAACAAAAAGCAAAGAAATGGAAAAATTAATTACAATAATTTTCAGAGGCCGATCGATCTTACGATTCAAACAAATTTTTTTTTTGCTTTTTTTTTTGAAATACCCTTTTCAATATGCAATAAATTTTTATTATTATTGTTTGCATTTTATTTCGATAAATTATCTAATGATTATTTTAAATTTTTGCTTGCAGTTTAACGATTAATTGAATAAGTCTTGCATAAAAAGAGATTTTAACTGATAACTTATTGTGCAGAGATTGTTTCTAGAGTAAAAAATTGAACTCAATAATTAATTTGGACAGCAAAAAATAGAAGTTAATGATATTTTAATAAGATTTTTATATCGTCCTTAATCGTTACGATCCTCGAAACGTATTTTTATTTGTTTTTACACAAACTGTATGGCCGAGAGTGTATAAGAGGCTAAAAAAATTTGATGTCTTCTACAAAAATGAGTTTTAATCGCCGTATATATTAACAGATATAAAGAGTGGCAGCAAGACACTTACTTACCTTAAGGCAGGAAATAAAGATCTTTATTTTTTTTAAATTACAGCGGATTTTGGTTTAAATGTTTCTTTTCATAACGTTTATTATGGTTTTGCATACAAAAGTTAAGGTTGGAACAAATATTATATGATTAATACATTTTTTTGAAGTCGTAAAAATTGTAATTACAAGAACCTGTTAATAAAATAAACATGCAAAAAAATAAACAAAAACATTCACACTTAATTATGTTTAGATATTCCAAAAACGCGACGGACAACAATTTTCGACTTGGTATTCGATTGTTTGATATTATTTTTGCTGTTAACTCTGTTAGAAGTAGAAGAGGAATCAGCACTATTTTGGCCATTTGGTGTATTGTTAGTACTACTAGCAGTAGGTAATGGTGCGACCGGACTTAAATTGTGTACGACATCAGCTTTAGAGGAAAACTTTACATTTTTACCAGAATCTTTAAAAAGAAAATTATTCTGTTTGCTTAAAATGGAGCGTGATGATGGTGAAGTCGTGTTTGTTGTTGATTTCTCCAATGATCTCTGTGAGGGACGCATAGGCGACGGAGGTTCAGCTTTTAGCTTAGCAAAATTACCTACTGTGGGACTGTTATCTGAGTTAAAATTATTTTCTTTATTCGCAGTAGGGTTTTGCATTTTATTTTCATCAAGTTTGCTTACAATTGCCAGAGTTTCCTCCTTGATTGCCATTACTTTTATTTCGATTGGCAATGACACCACTTTCTCAATAGTTTTTACTTCATTTTCACTTGCTATAGTATCTAGACTAATATTATTATTATTTTGATTGCTTTCTATTTTTATATTGCGTGTCAAAGACATTAAATTATTGCCTTCATCAGGGTTTTGTAGGGCACCTTCCATATTTTGTTTTATTGCCATATTTGAGGGAGTCATTAATTTATGTTCAAGCATATTTTCAAAGGTACTACTTCTTCGCTTACTGACTATACGTGGTTTAGCCTCTTGTTGCTCCTTTTCACTAATATTGTATTCCACTGCTTGTATGGTCTTAAAGCTTATTTTGTTCTCTGTTAAAAGATGTTCACGATCTAGTAGAATGCAACGTGACTTTAGGGATTCAAAACGCCATCTAAATTAATGTAATAATAAACAAAATATGTACGTTTATATGTAGAAATGGGCTACATTTATCAGAGTCCATTTAAATTACCTGGCCATATTTTGTTGGGCATCTCGAAGTTGTTCCTCTAAACTGGCTTTTTGGATGCGTACACTATGCAATTGACTCTTGAGATCATCGGTTTCTTTTCTACACAAACACACACAAAGATAGCAAATTGTTATCGTGATAGTTATTCAGCTTTTTGGTAAGTATATATAAGTAATATAATAACTGAAATTTACGACTAGACATATTCTTAATCTTAACAATAATATAAATGTACATATATATCTTACAAATGGAGGGTTAATTTTTTGGTTTTAAAATAAAGGCCACAATTAAAGGAGGTATTATACAAGCATTTGAAGTTACAAGTAAATACATTTAAGAACGTAAATACTTTTGACTTAAACGAACTTAGCTTGAAAATAAATTATAGTTTAAAACAAAAATCGCACAAATGGTAGTTTTATAAAGCTAAGCCTTTTGATAAAGTTTTTTATATAAATAACACAAGTTGTAACGCGTTTTTTAATCACATACTTGCATAAGCTAAACATAGAATCAAGAAATAGTACGCCTTTATCGTTAGCTAACTCCCTTAGCCGGTCTTGAGTCCATTTTAGTTTTAGTTCAAGATCCTCGTTTTGGTTTAGCAGATGAAAGACACGTTCATTAAGTTTTTCTATATGTAAGTTTAAAAACAACGAGTTTTTATATTAATGTTAAGTCAAGAGTGTAATATAGACATACATACCTTGATATATCTTATCGGCATTGCAAAATATTGAACTGCAAGCCTCCAGTTCTGTGTGCATTGAAATGTTCTCTCGCTTTAAACGTCGTATTTCATGCTCACTTTCATTGTATATTTTCTTCATTTGCACATAGCTTTTCTTTTGAGCTGTTAACAGTTGCTTCATTGCTTGCCGTTGGTCGTCTACTTCAGCAAATAAAGAATTTCCTTTGCGATCTAAAATTAACGAAAAAAGTAATAGATATATTTTATATATATTTTTTTTTAGATCCAAGGCATGCTTTTATTTGTTCAAGATATTTCCTAATCTTATACTAATTTATACAAAGTTCAGACATTAATTCTAAATTTGATTTTTTTTTTAAATAAAATTACGATTAACTTTATTTTTAATTTTTTTAACATTAAAAAATGGAAAAACTAAAACAAAATTAAACAAAAATATGAAAACAGATTCAGTTAAAGCTTCAAAAAGATTTTTTTGAGTTTTTTAGAAAAAAATTGTACCATGTTCATAAACAATTGTAAGTTTATAAAAGACAGACTTCTTATACAAAATTTGTTTATAAACCTTTGATAAATTTTAAAAATTGTTTGTAAATAAGCTTATAAATAAATAAATAAATAAAATAAATAAATAAAATTCCTTAAATACTGAATTCAAAGTGTTAAATACAGACATCTAGAACTAATAATCACTTTACGGCAAAATTAAAAAAAAATATATATTTATTTGATATTGCAAATACCTTACGAAAATTGATTTTTGTTTTATAATAGGCTTATTTAAAAGTTTTAGTATAGTTGGATATGATATAAAGACTTGCCATTATTTACAGGAGCTGTAGATAGCATACATATTTTAGCATTTGCCTCGGATAGTTGTTCTTGTGTACTTTCAAGAATTTTGACTTTTTCATCCAAATCGGCCCGTTTTGATTGCAAATTTTCTTCCAAGCACACAATTTGATCACGTAAAATCTCTATATTTTTCTATGAGATTTTTGGATTTAATTAGTTAAATATCATAGGTATTTATAAAAGAAATAATTCTTACCTCACACTCTGCTATAGTTAGCGTAGAACGCACCGAACGTTCCTCAAAATCTTCTATTTTGTGCAACAAATCCATATTTTCGTGTTCCAGCACTTGTATACGATTCAGACACTCATCGGATATTTGTGTATCAACTTCTTGGGGAGTTTGTTTAAGGGACATTTCCAGATCTTTTGTTAATTTGTTATTATTATCCAGCAGGACATGGTAATCCACTTGCAGCGTAGAGAAAGATGACTCCAGCTTACCGTATTTTTTTTTCATTTCCACTAAATCGTTTTGAGTTTTATGCAATTCATTTTTAATGTCATTGCTATCAGCATTTGTATACTGCTCCAGCTCTTGCGACAAGTAGGCCTGGGCGGCATTGGCCGTATCAAGTGAACGCCTCAACTCATGAATCTTTTGGGCATCTGCCTCGCTGGATTCACGCAAATCGTGAAATCTATCGAAAAGTTTACAATATTCTTCCACCAATTCATCGCGGGTGAAATTTACAATATCAGGATATTCGATCATTATAATTTAATTTTCTAATTCCAATTTTCTTTTTAAATTTGTACGCGCATTGGATATGTAAAAAATACAGCCTATCGAGTAGTTACTGCAAACGGTTACTTGTCTAAGCAGAGCTGTATTATACAGTAGTACATGTCGGTAAGGCAGATCTCTGTGTGTTAAGTAATTAAAAGTACAACAGTAATTCGTTAAAATGATGCCATATGAAGAGTAATTTATATATAATTTATTTTTTCTGTATGAAAATAGAATTTATAAATGCATTGTAAAACAAATTGTTAGATTAAAACTACATATATAGATATACATATTGAGATTGTTTTTACACTTTACCTTAAACAATGTCAAAAACTGAATTTTTTTATATGTTTCGTTACCATGGATATTGTTAATATGTAAGTATGTATGTATGCATGTATGTATATGTTCATAAAAAACAAAATATTTTTAAAGTAATTGAAATTATTACTAATAGAATTAAAAATACAAAAATTAAATAATAAAAATGGAAGATTTACAAAATAACACTTCTGCAAATGTTTTGCCTGTGGTTAATTTTCAATCAGATGACTTAATAGAAAAGTTAAAACTTTTAAATTATGAAAAAACTTTATTAAGTGACTTGAAAATGAAGCCATTATCACGTTTCTACTTTGTAAAATCGACAAACCCTGGTGAACAATTTTATATGTTCACTTTGACGTGCTGGTGGCTTTGCCAAAAGTTAGGCAAAAATATGGAACGTCCACAAGAGTACGATGACCCAAATGATGTTATTGCGAGAATTATTGCGGTACTAGAACAAATGGTAAAAATATTATAATAGGGATAAAATATGTATGCATGTGTATGTTTATTAAAAACCATTAAAATGTTTAAGGATGCCACTATCGACTTTACACCCAACAAACTTATACGTGGAGCTGGTTCCAATTGCTTGTTTGTATTGGACACACTGGCTACGCAGGCCTTAAAAATAATGAAATTGTCATGTCAACGTCTGCATATAGCACAAGAAGATGAAATTGCCAATGATTATCTGGAAGATAATGCCGAGATAATACTTGAAAAAATAGATGATGAACAGAATGATGCTCTTAGTGATGACAGTAGTGAACTTGATTTAAATCAGAGCTCCCTAAGACAATGGCGTTTGAAGCGGCAACATCACATAGCAGATCAGGAAAATAACAGTGTAGGCACCGGCAGTTTACAAGTAAGCGACAAATTAACAGATCAACAAACATGGCGTTTGGAATTTGAAGAAGTTATGCCTCAGCTAAAGGTTTATGTAAAGAGCGATGTGAGAGATTGGCGGGCTCATATAAATCAAATGAATAACTTAAAGGACAATATAACAGAGGTGGGTTAGATTTGATTAATAATCCAAAAAAATTTAATTGTGAATGAATTGGTAGACGTTAAATCGAGCAAATCAATATATTCTGCGATCACTTACATACATATTTTTGAACAAAAATTAGTTTTTTAAGAAAAACAAAATTGTTTACATACTCTGTGATCAATAATTTTGAAAAAATTAGATTTTTTTAATTATACATTAAAAAATGTAGTCGTATATCAACTTTAAAAAAGCTATGTATATACATATGTATATTCGTCAAATCGAGAAAATTAACAAATTCTCTAATTTTTATCAAAAATTTTTTGAAACATTTATTGATTAAAAATAAAAAATATTGATCTTACTATAGACTTGCTCTTAAAAATCCTTTGCAAAACGTTGACTACTTCTATTTCAATAACTTTGCGAAAATAAGGTTTGAGCCTTTGATACACCGATTTGGCGCCCTATGCTCCAGTGGGAGTTAAAGGAATACATATATACACCTATAAATCAGTGGTGCGAAATACATTCTATGAACATATGTATTGTAATTTAAGAGGGTATGTGGAGCAAAAAAAAAGAAGCTCAATCAGGTGCTATTTATATATTTTACTAAAAATATTTCCCAAAATTTTAGTTAATCTTTTAAAAACAGTTTGTCAAATAAAAATACTTTTCTTCGAACTACTACTTGTAAAGATAATAAATTTGTATGTATGTATGTATTTGTATTTTCTGCACATTAATTTTCACATTTTTCTTTATTTTTGTTTTCCTCTGAAAAATAAATATAATTGTTCTCAAGAGCAATATGAAGTTGGTTATCGTTGCTATAAATACAAAAGGACTAGTATTTAGTTTATTAACATTAGCAAATTTAGAAAGTGGTGCATTGTGATAAGCCTGTCTATCTTCTGGTTTATAATTCGTTTTTTCGTACAAATCATAAACTGGCTACGACCCAGCTTATATTAAAAACAGGTTGGTGTCTTAAATTTGCTTGGTGCAAGTTTTTATTTGGGACGAATTCAATTCGCCGCTCTAAAGCCAAAATTTAGATAAATGGTTTATGAGTAAACTATCAAATTTTATTTCTTGTCGATAAAATAAACACCAAACAAATGATTGCCGTTTAGTTAACAATTAAAATTGTCGTTAAAAATATTACTAAATAGAAAAACATGATAATTTGGTTGTTAACTGTTTTATTAACGTTTTGATTATCGTTAAAACAAGTTAGTAAAACGCATTACAGTGTGTTTAATGTTTATTATTTTAATATGTTTAAAGTTGTAAATTTATGCAATTTCGTAATCACACATACATATGTGAAGAAAACGATGTTTTTGTTTTTAACACGAAATGACATTTATGTTTGACAGTACTCGTTTCATTTTATTAGAAATAATTTTGTTATCTTTTTATGCGGTATTTACACAAACACTATATACATACATATGTATGTACATCAAAACTAAAAAAAAGAGGAAAAATTCAATTTGTTTTGCATCACAAATGCAAAATTATGCAGTAATTGCCTTGACGACAAACCAAAAACAATTAAAAAATTATTTATGACATAAACATATATACATATGTAAGTATCATCCAAATAACAAATTCTTATATATATATGTACATAAATTCATATCTAATATGGAAAGATGATAAGCAAAGTGCAAAGTAAAAAAAACTATTTAGTTAAACACAAAACATTTTCGTTTTCCATATATAGTATACCGAGGGAACTCAAAGTGAACTTAAAAAGCTGCACAACGAGTTTACTTTCAGTTTGGAAAAAATCGAGAGCCGTGAAAAACATTTAAACAATGAACTGCATAATCTCATCATGCAATACAAAGATGTTTCCATTGAGCTGTCCAACGTTCAATATGCCCACAAACAGGTGCTGGAGGAAACAGAACGAGCCCTGGATCATCTAAAGTCCGTTTTAGCGGAAAATGAAAGTAAAAAGACGGAAATGGAGAGAAGAGGTCAAATGATGTCCGACAGCAGTAAGAAATTATGCGGATTAATTGTTAAAGAATGTTTAAACTGATTTAATTTTTTTTAATTGTTTTTTTTTTCATTTGAAGGTTTTGTTTTGCAGATCAAAAAGGCCGTGTCCAAAATTAAAGATGATGTGGCCCATTTGAATTTAGAAGTGGCTTTATTAATAAATGGCATTGATCGTGATATTTTGAAAAGGACTGGACCGGGAATGGAAACCGAAAAATTTATATAAAACTAAAATAAATTGTTGTTTTTATGAAGATAGTATTAAAGGAACTATTTTATAATTATTACAAAATTAGGATTCTATAATTGGAGCAAAAAATCGACTTTTTCTTTTCTCCTACTACAAATAGTTATTTATATGCTTTATAGCAGCAGTTAATCGGGTTTCCATTTTCACATTTTTTAAAATATTTTCATAAAGTACAGGGCTTTCATTAATCTCAGTCCTTTTAGCGATATGTTAAAGGATGTGTAACAAAGATTTTATTATATTTGCTTTTTTTATTTTCATATTTTTTCTTCTTTTAAGACTAAAAAAGTAAAGTTATTGAAGTCCAATTATTTTGGCCATTTTATTCATAATAAAAGTTGTCAGTTTTTATTTTAATAAAATCAATATTGGGTCAACTTTCGATTAATCGGTAATCGAAAAATATAAATATATGTATGTATGTATATATTGGAACATAATTGTACTATACAACATTAGTGCTGGGCATACAAAACTTAACCCAGTCAAGCATAGTGCTTTTACCACAGGAAACAGAACTGGTACTTTTAAATACTTTTGTTTTTCTTTATTTATTTGATTTTTTTCATAATTTGACGTTAAACAATCGTCCCTGTTCTGTATTTCTAACAAATTTATTCCATTTATTATTCGTAATAAAAATATTCGGAAATTTTGTGTTTTTTACGTTTTACATATTTTTTTGAAGTTTTGAAACATGTTTTGTGCTAAACCTAATTATAAACACACTAAATTAAGAAAATAACTGAAGAAATGCCGCGAAATTTTGTTTTAAGTAATTTAGAAGTTAAAACAAAACATTCGTCAGGAAAATTATTAGAAATCGCTGTTTGGGGGATTTCTTCAATGGCAAAACGAAAATCATCGTAACTTTAAAATTGCTTTTAAAATTCTGTAAATAATCTTGATTGTCTTAAAGTTTAATAGGTCATTCGGTTTAATTCCAAAAAATTTTTTATAAAATTTATATTGTTATTAAATGAAATAAAAAAAGGATAAACAAAATTGCAATTCTTTTTTAATCCACTAATATTTTTTTACACGAAATAAAACGAAACATTTTATTCGGAAATGGAATACAGAGAAACTATAATATTCGGAATTTTTCACTTACGGATAAAATATGTTGTGTTCGGAATACAGAATAGGGATGAAAAAAGAATTTACAAATAATAAAAGGGGTTGTGAATTGAATAAATATATATGTATGTATGTAGAGGTCTCTTGTTATTATACTGCTGTAAAGAATTTCTTCACTTACACTAAATTAATTAGACGAAACAGTAACATATATACTATACATACATATGTATGTCAAATTAATAATGTTATTAATTAGGTATCATTCGTTCAGTTTGTTTTATAATTTTCCCACACTTCAGTCTGCAATTAATACTCCATTACGTTTCAAGTGCATATTAAAAATCCAAAAAAAAAACAATTTAATTCCTCTCTGTTGATCCTTGTGATCACAACGCTTGTTGCTCAATTTAAAAAAACANNNAAAAAAAAAAAAAAAAAAAAGAAGGAAATTTTACCAAACAACAAAACAGCAATGTGTTGTAGATGAAATGAAATGTTTTGTTGATTTGTCGTCGGCATTAACATTTATTAACTAATGGAGATGTTACTTGATCAATGTAAACAAATACTAAATTAAATTTTTTTATTTGTCTGCCATTTAATAGAGACAAAAATGACGACAATCTTGGGCCATTAAAAATGGAAACGATAAATATTTATAAACAAAGTAAAGGGACCCTATGCCACACACATTTTAATACATACATACATACATGTAAATAAATAGTTACCGATTGGTTGACGGAGATTACGAAGGGCATATTTAAAGATTTTAACACTTAACTAAAACGAGAATTGTTGACGGCTACATAAAAAGAAAATAATGCTTGTTTAAGGATTTATTGATGATTTTCATTTTTCATACCAAAAGTTCCATTTTGTACAAAAATATAGGGCGATATCGCTATAAATATTATTTTTAATTTCTATAACGTTGTTAGTTGTATTCCTTTTGATGTCAGTACAAAATACAAATTAATAGATCTGAGTACCGAAACAATCGTTCTTGTATAAAAGTTTTTTCTTTAGTAGACATCTTTGTAATCAAAAAAAATATTCATATACATAGGTATGTACATACATATGTATATTAAAAACTATATAAACTCTAATATGATTTTAACTAAAGGTCTTATTTGTCGCTACCCTAATTAAAGTACATAAGTACATATTTATTTTGTGTGCAATCAAAATTATTTAAGTGCGTGTATTTATTACAAACAAATAAAAAAAAAGAGATTCTCACTAAAATGCGTGCGTTATTGATAAATAATTGTTTGGTTGTGATTTTTTGTGGCTGCTAATTGTTGTGGTTGCACGCATGCATACACAATTGTATTTATAACCTAGAGAGCAAATAGATTATTGAATAGACAAATCTTATTCATAGATAACAAAAAAGCAACATCAAATAACAAGGATTGCCACAAGGTTGTGAAATCCTTATCGCTGCTCTTTACACAACACAACACAACTTAACACAAAACAATAAACAATACAAATTACCAAATAGGTATCTAATGAAAATGTAATCAAAACCTCTCACGTATGTATATTGTAAAGAGTCGGACGAATCTAAACTATACAAACAGTAAACATAGAGACAGTTGGTGAAAAATATATACATATTTACATACCCTAATGGCACTTAAATGAATTCTTTACACATGTCATGGATCTTCTTCAATAGGTTTTTACAGGGACATGTGGATAAATACATCGCATTCTTTAAAGTACTACATGTATGTACCTGCTTGTTCAATTTTTGTTTAAAATATCGGTACTGCACAATGATTCCACTTTAATATTTGTTTATTGTGATACGCTGTGGCTTTTTTAAATTTTTTCTTATCATAAGCTTCTACTTTATGGATAATAATTGTTATCATTTAGTATTTATAACTTTTTCCTAAAATTGTAATTTTGACTCCAGCCCACCACAATATTTCAGGATTTGAATAAGGACTAAAATCATTTAGAGTTAGAAAGTGGTTCTTAAAGTCAGTTTATATCTTCAAGATTAGCGATTAAATAAAAATTTTAATTTAATCTTTGTTTAGAACTTTTCTACAATTTTTTTTATTTAATTGAAAAAATTTCACAGCGTATCTACAAAAGAGTTAGTCAAGAGCGCATCATTTCATGAGGGTTTAAATTAGAGTTTAAAAGAATTTTAACTGACATTAAATTTTAAAGTTCATCGCTGTAGGACGATTGGTATGATTTTTTTACGTACAAACAAACACTAGCGCTATATGGCATAGGGTCTTAAACTATAGTATGTTTAATGTGAACTATAAACCAAGCGTGTTTATGTTCAATAAGGGAGGAATATGGAAATTAATTTCCACAATTTGATATTTTTATTAAAAGTTTTCTAAACTAGTTTGACAGCTGGTGTTTAAACATAATTGCATAGGCACAATATTTATTGCAAAATAAATATTAAAAAAACGAAATTATGAAAAACCATTTTAGAAATTTTAAAAGTTTTTTTACTACTGGTTTCATCTTAGTTCGGTCCGATGCATTTTTTAATTATTTAAAATTTACATATTGATAAAAAGAAGACATTATTTTCTATACATTTACACTTCTTTTAAAACAATCAAACTTTTCTTAGCATTTAGTTACACATAAATATATTAGAGTTTAGGTAATTGCGTAGCGATTTAAAAAAAATCGGGAAAATAAAAGATATTTACATCTTTTCCCTGATTATAATAGATAATATCACTCTTTGTTGTAAACTACCCTTGCAAATTGTGATGATCGCTCTTTTGTCTACATTTAAAAATAAAATTAAAATTAAAAAATTGTACACTTTGCAAAACTAAAATATGATAGTGAATGCTAATGTTTTAATTTAACACTTAAAAGTTATTTTGCTAAAAATAATATACCTATAAATTTATGGACCAATGCAAAACCATAAAAATTGTATTTGTTTAAGTAGATTTTTAAATTAATTTCTTTGCCAGACTTTAAAAATGTTAAATTGACTTTAATTTATAAACATATTTATTCATTTTATATGTTAATGTAATATGTATCAAAAACTTACTAAAAACAGTAAAATTTCTTTTGGAACAGTTCTAATTTCTCTGTTTTATAGGCCAATTAAATTTGTTTTAAAAGTTAAAACTATTTTAAAATTATACAAAGTAGTCAACATTTCTAGAAAAATCGCTAAATTGGCAGTAAAACCATTTCAAATCAAAAATTCGTCAAAATAATGATAGATCCTTTAATTCGGCAGCTATGTTGTTAAGAAAACATTTACAATATGGAATGTACCAATGACCAAATACATACATACATATCTACAAGCCTTATGGTTAATATAAAAACGACAAGATTTTAAAAAGTGGTCAGTTAAACTGAACGAAATGTAATAACTAAAGAAAAATTAAGTAGTTTTAAAAAACAACATAATTTTTTTATAACTCACGAAAAATGTGAAATTTTTTTTCAGTGTACAAATGCTAAAATTTAATTTCGGGCTATATTTACCCATACTTTTGCATTTACATATGTATGAATGTATGTACGTTCCGTACGAAACTACACCATCACTTTCCTCAAACAAACAACGTACATTACGTATAAAATAACTAAAAAGAAGAAAAAAAAACGAGAAGAAACTAAATTGTAGTGTTGTGGTTGCTCCATCTCCATCTCCATTCCTTCATTTACTTTACAACTACTGTTCATTTCCCACGGTGTGTCAGTCAGGTTAGAGTCGAGCACAGTGCACTATGTGTATGTATGTATGTATGTTCGAAAGTCTTTACCAATTGTTAGTGGGGCAAAAACGAATAATAGTGGGGAAGAGAGTTGGTATGGAAACGTTTTAATGTGGTATGAGAGAACATTGGAAAACTCGAAAAAGACGGTTGAAACAAAACAATATCAACAAAAAAGTTTTGTTGTTGCTTTATTGGAGCGTAGATGTATATACATATGTTGTTCGTGTGTTTAAGTACTCTCAAGAACCTCGTGTTCAATATTATGAGTAAAATAGGAAGTGGGGAGGCAGTGTCGTAAGAGATCTTTTGTGTATATAAATATATACATACCTATATGTACTTATAAATGTATTAAAGTGCACCAAAATTTTGTATTGTGAATTTTGAACTGAATCATATTCTGTAAAACTTTTGAAATGTTGCTTATGCAAATACATATGGAAAAGCCACCTGACAAAATTTCAATTACAACGTGATTTTTTTTGAACTGAAAATTTAATTATGAAACTTTG
>NDXZ01029384.1:18952-31200 GCA_003055125.1 Paykullia maculata
AAAAAAACAGAAACAAAATAAAAAGTAATAATAAATTAATGCAAATCCCATTAAAAGTAGCCATAAAAACAAAACTTCCCAATTAGTCATTTCATTAAATATGCATTTGTTTTGAAAAAAAAAAACAAAACCGAACAGTCCAAATATCCAAAATATTACCAACAAAGCGCCAAAGTTGATCAAAGCCACACACATTACAAAGTTGTGTGATCATATTCTGTACATCTAAATAAACTCAACTGAAGCATAAAAATCAAAAAAAAAAACTAAAATTAAATTTAAAGAAGACGTTTTTCATTTTTATAAATACAAAAACAAAAAAACAAAAAAAAAAATTAAATTATGAATGCTGCCATTAAAATTAATTTAAAATATGAGTTTGATCACACATTGTATTTTATTTAAAAGAAGATACAAACGTTTGTTGTTATTGTTGCCGATGTGGCTGTGAGTTTAATTTAATTATAAACAATGATTTAATTTTATCAATGATGTCTGTCGATATACTTATGTAGATGATGTTGCTTGCTGATGATTATGGTGACCAAATTTGTAGGTGCGTGTGCGATTTGGACTGCAAAAGACTTTTGTTGATACTAATCGTATTATATAAAAAAGAAAACAACAATAAAAAACAAGTTTAAGTTTTCAACAATAAAGAACTTAATCTATAAAAGCAGCAACAACAACAGCAACAAAAACACGAAATTGGTTGATAAATTATGGCTTTCTGGAGCTGGTAACATAAATTACGGCTATTTATGCCTTCTACTCAAAATTTCTTTTGTTTGTCTGTTTATCTGTCTGGTGGTCTGCTTTTCAAATTTAAATTTTATTTTTGTATAAGTTAAGACTTTTGTTTAAAAGTGTGAACGACAATTATGGTTATTAGAGAATAAACAAATTTTGAACTTATTTGAACAGTTAAGCATTTTTTTTATATTTTTGATTAAGAATTCTAAAAGTTTTATGCAAAACTTATTGAATTAAAAAACCCAAAACAATATTTATGATTTTTTTTTTAACAAAAGTAAAAAAACTGCGAATTTACTATGTACCTATAAAAATGTGTTGAAATAATTTTAAAATTTAAAAAATCATTTAATATATATATGCATATGTACATATGTACTAGAGTTGGGCAAAAAATATCGATATATTTTTAAAAAATCAATCGATATACATAAGTATATCGTCGATGTTTAACTTTGCAATATATCGATACCTATATTGATTTTTTTAATTTCAATATTTTTAAACTCTGGTTTTGTATTATAAAAAGGTATGTTATAATTTGTAAAAAAATCTTCTCGTCACAGTCTTTATCGAATTAACGGATAACGGCACGTTTAATTTGATCCCATTTAAAGTATTTGCATGTATAAGTGTGAAAATTGAAAATTTTAATATACAGCTTCATAGTTGGGGTGTATTTTATTCTATTGTGCATAACTTGTGGATAATATTTCGATTACATTGCTTTGTTTTTAACGAATTTTCAACAAAGCAATAACCATGTCAAGTTGTGTGTGTCCAGCCAGTCAGGCTTTCCCGGTTTCTCCGAAAAGAGTTGCTTCAGCGGTAAATCTAATATAACCCGATAGTAGAAACCGCTTGACAGATGAACACATCAAACAGAGAGTGCTCCTTATTTCAGTATCTGATTAATACTGTTTCAATTGAATTTTTACAGCACCTTTCTTCGTAGTTTAACCATATAGTTTTCTGTGTTACAGTACGAGCTCGATTTGCGCAACCGAAAGGAAACCAGGGTTTGTGATTTTATCGAAAAGTTGCAATAACTGACCACTAAAAATTTAATATATGTACTTAAATTCACTGATTATGCAAAATTATAAAATTAATTTTTTTTTACATAAATGAAAAGCAAAACAAACAAAAAAAATCTTCTTAGGTATTTTAGAGATTATGTAGGTATAGAGATTTACTAGGCGCCGTACTTGCGTGAGAACAAAAAGAGTAAAGAAATTAAAATAAATAAAAAGTATCAGCACTGACGTTTGAAAAATGTTTTTAATATTGGTTGTTATAGGTGATATATTAAGTACTTGTTAAAACTACGTTTCTAAACAAATTTAGAGAAAATTGCTTTGAATAAAAAAAAAGGAGAAAGTTGCACTTATCGAGACTGTTTTTTGAAAAAACCCTGTAACGTAAAAAATTACCTATTAGGTTTAATGGGGTATTGCAATAATCAGCGGCTGCACAAATTGAGCTCGCAATGTGTTGGTATATTTCTATGTAAACCTTTCGTTTTTAATTTTTTATGAATTTATAAAAAATATCGATATTTTCTAATCGATATATGTATAAATATCGAACGATATCGATAAGAAAATATCAGTATTTTTTAAATTTGCTCATCCCTAGTAGGTTCTAATTTGTTTCCATTATTTCCTAAAATTATGCCACTAATTGAATTTCTCTTAGTGTATATTTTTATGGACTTTGTACGTAAACAGTAGCCATATTGTTGTTTTTGCTGGGGAAGAAATACAAGCAAAGAACATACATGCATACATTCATCAATAAATGCACTTTGCAACCGCATAGCGAACTATACACAATCCCAGCTACCGGTTTTACGCCTTTTCATTGGCTTACTACAAACACACACACACACACACGCCACACGCAAAGTTACCCAAATAACACGGCATTGCACATACAAGTGCGTTTATGCTCCCCTTTAAAACAAAATAAACAAATGAAAGATGTCAAGTTTGAAAAGCTTTTTTTTTCTTACTTTTCAAATGTATTTAAATACACTGAAACAAAAAGTTAGACAAATTAAAATAAATACTTCCTATTTCTTGGCCTTTCTTTAACAAAAATAACTTCTCTTTTTTTGTCGTAATTTTTTTTTAATCTTAAAAAAAAAAAATGAAGAAACAGTGCAGTACGTTTGTCCAGGGTTTAAAAATAGTTTAATATAAAAAAATATAGTAATTGTTCACGTTCGACCATACCAGTATTACAAGTAACAGGCTGGTATAGAGTGGTATTATATTTCTAACAAATATACATATCGCTTATTTGCTGCAATAAAGTCATAACTCAAAAAATGAAGTTTTGGAGCTAATGATGCAGAATTGTTCACTATATCATGCTATATATTGTGTTAAAAATGCATTCAAATGGCGTGTAAGCTCACCTCTTGATAGAAGAAAACTTTTTAATATCTGCACTAAATTGTACCTATTAAAGACGTGCATTGTTACAACAAAACGTAACAGTTTTGTTGTGCTGCTGCTTTAAGTAGTTAATGATACGTACTTTAATGTTTCTGTTAAAAGTTTTTACTGTTATTCTTAGAAACGGTTTGGGTGAATAAGGATAAACAAACAAAAAAAGCGTAATATATCTGTATACCTATGGTTCTTTCAAACTTGTAAAACAGAACATAAGTATACACATACACACATACATACATAAAATACTCGTGTAACTACAGTTCTTTTAGATCACACACAAGTATTTTTGAGCGTACAACAGTTATTTGAAAAAAAAAACAAGAAGTAAGTGTCTTACCTAATCCAATACATAAATAGCTGATACTCTTTTTATGAGAATAATGAGTATGCTAAAGCAAACCCATACCATAACATAACACAACAGTCTCTCATTTATAACAAGAGTAACAGATAATTACCATGGTATATTCGTTTAAGGTGTTGACTGACTATTAGACTTAGTCGATCGATATGTCAAAAATTGCATGTGAGTTCAGAAAGTGTGATAGTGTGGACAAAAAGTGCATTTGTGTGACAGATTTTTGACAAGTGTGTCCGATTTGATAATCTTTTGAAAATTTTCATAAAATAGTAGTTTCTGTGCGATCGGAGTTGCTTTTTGTAAAGCATCTTAGCAAAAAAATTACACGTCATTCATTTATATTGCAAAGAAACGTTAAAATAAATTTGGAACCGAGAATATTTGTAAATATGAGTTTTTTGTATGACAGTGTGGCATCCAATCACACATTTTGTTGCGATTTTCTCATGTAAGACAGAATTCTATCAGATTTTTATTTGACATAATCGCACAGCTTTGTAGGATAGTCAGTCATGGCCTTTAGTCTGTTCAATGTGGTATGCAAATGCATACCATTTTCATTTTCTACAAAACTAGTTTTTTTGAGTTATGACGTTATTGCAGCAAATGAGCGATATGTGTATTGACAGTCCAGTTTCGGGAGAACATTTGCAAGTGATAAAATCATGAACCCATTACACAAATTAACGGAAACAATGATTAAAATTTGCTCTATTTTTATAACAGATTGCTATCATATTTCAACTTCCAAGTTTCACAACCTTACATCATTATTAGCATAACTTTGGTTTGATATAGGTACATAGATGAATTTTTAAATTAGTTTTTAGAAAACGTAATTTAAAGTAAGTAGGTGGGTACATAGGTATTGTAATTTCTGGATAGGTAGTTGACCTTTTTTTTAGCTTCGTAGGTGCCTATTAAACTTCGTAACTTCTTTTTTAAAAGTTACTTTACAGCCTTCATATTCTTATTCCTGTTTAGCACGTTAATTTTTAACGTAGGATTTTTAAGTTTAGCTTCAGGTTTAATATTTATTTGTTTGCTCTTTTTTTTAAGTCTAATAGGTACCTACCTATCACAGTTAATTGTTAATTTTAAAATGTTCTAAAACTAAAATAGCTCTCCTTAATATAAAGTTTCGAACATTACCAAATATGTTAGTCTTTTACTACCTATACAGGTATTTGTTCGTTTTAAACGTTAGTAAGTATTTCGTAAGCACCACATAGGTACAAATTGTTTTATATAGGTACCTACATAGGTATATGTATTTATATATAAATTATGAATGACAAATAAAATCAATCAATTTTTAAATTTATAGGAACAAACCAAGATAGGTAAGAGTATTTTTGAAGTTTCGAGGAAAAATTCATTCATTTCATCAATTTCATCATCTAGTAAGTTAAAAATTATTTTGTAAAAAAAAATCAATTTCTATACCTACAAATAACGGAAATCGATTGAATTCAATACTGGTTTCTTTAACTGCTATTGGTTAATTGGCATAAGTAACGCCTTAAAGTCTACTATATAAGGAAAGCTTGGTCAAAAAAGATTATAACTGTTTTGTACATACACATGCATAACTTTACATATACATACAATAACTTCAAAAATGTATCCCCACATGTATTATTTTTTTATGGCAATTGATAGAAAAGAACAAAATTTTTATTTGGTTGTAGGTATGTAGTAGGTAGGTATTTCATATTTGATAGTATTAGTTTATAGAATTGAATTGTGCCTTCGAAGCACACAGTAGCTGAGCTTATCGAGCAACTTAAATATCAGTAGCCAGGAAAGAGAAAGCAAAAAAGCTGTTTAAACAAGTTGTAGTCAAATGTTTATATTTTTTGTGGGACTCAAATACAAACAAAATGAAGTTGGAGTTATTTTAAACCAAAGCAACAACACAAAAACTTGCTACTCGTTTATAATGGGAAAAAAGAGTAAAAGAGGAAGTAAAAGGAAACCCCAAAGAGACTTAATTAATATGTACATGTTGAGTTGGGTTACACACATACGACTTTTTGCTGCTTTTGTTGTTGTTCCTCTGCTTTAACTACTACCACATACGAGTACTACTTCTTGTATTTTCTAGGTCGACTACCAGTAGCCTTTTATTTGGACATAATTACCAATACTCCTCTGAGCAAAAATGTGGCGTAGGTTGACGCCCCTTTTTAATTTTTGGTTGTGAATTTTTTCTGGAACCTCAAATCAAGCTGAGGAGATGAGGTCTTTGTTGTTTTTTATTTTTGTTGAAGTACAAATTTTAGAGGAATTAAGTGTGTTTTAAAACTTCAATAAATTTTAGAATGGTAGCCCTTTTATGTTTTGGCACTCACGGAATGAGTCACTTTAAATTGTTGATTTCTCTTTTTACGAAAATCTACACTCTTTTGGTATTGACTCTTATTTTTGGTCAACTTTAATGAATGAAGGTTAGGCTCAAAACTCAAAACAGATCGTTTAAGGCTTTGTTCGATTTACAAGTGAAAAAGAGAAGGAAATAGAGTGAGAAAATATTATGGTTCCCACCTTCAGTGTTTTGTGTTTACCAAGGAAAGGTGAATGAATGTATGAATGAAAGTGTAAAAATGTGTGTGTGTGTGTTGTTAAGACCAGCAAAGAGAATTCTAAACCGTCAAAGGTGGTGGTAATGAGGATATTTTGTCTTCATTTTTGTTTTGAGTAACAACCACGTTTAAGCATCGCTTACAACCAACAGCAACAATATTCCAAACTGAAAACAAAGAATAGCGCCCTAAACTGTGAACCATACAACCATTCAGTTCAACCAACCAACGAAAGATTAGAGCAGTAGTTGAAAAGAGCAGTGCAGAAGACACTAAAATAACACAAATACCTGGACGGACAGGCTCTAACTGACAGAAAGATACACAAACTCTCACATTAGTAGCAACTTTATTACCACCACCACTACCTAAAGGCAATAAGAAGACCACAAATTCGAAACTCAAACTAAAGGCCAGGCGGATGAAGAAGAAGAAAAATGGAAGGAGAAGAACACAGAAGAAGAAGAAGCAGGCAAAAAAGTTGAAGTAGTGAACGGTGATCAAGGCAAAAAAGACAAGACACAAGTAAGTCGTTGTGTGAACGTGTAGTACGGCAAAACAGAATCATTTAACAAATAATAATACATACGATATAGGTACATACATACATACATACATAGATACAAACAAAAATAACAACAACTAAAACCGTTTTCTTTTTACTGTGATCTTTGTTCGTTGATTTAACCGAGACGACGAGTTTCGTACGATCGATGGCTAACTGAATCTAAACATAACACTCTACTACTACTGACTCTTCCATATAAAACAACAGAACCAGCAGAAGCCACTCGCGAGCTCAACACAGGCAGCCGTTAAGCTGAAATTTTGATCGTAACTTTGCAGTTGACTGTCGCGCACGGAAGCGTTCGGAAGTGGAATATATTTTATTAATAATATTAACGTCTCCACCAAACAAACCAACCAACCAGCAAACAAATCAAACTAAACCACAAGAAAAAATCAACCACCATCAACAATAACAACAACATCAGCAGCAGTATTATTACTTGACTCAACGCGACTTGGCTTGCTTACTACCAAAAGAAGCTTGGCTTATTTAGTTTGTTAGCAATCACGCACCAACAAGTAGTAACACGCGTAGTTATTACAATAAACAAAAAATACAACGAGCAATTAAAGCAAAAGTTAAAGAAGAAGCTTCTTAAAAAAATAATTCAATAATTTTTAAAATTAAAAAGAAAATATTTATTATTGTTTTGCAAGAAGTACCTGCATTATTATACATTTTAAAATACCTATATCTCTGCAAAAAAAGAAGCAAATTTTACCGGAAATTGTTATTTAAACGCGAGCAATATTTTTAAACGTTACCAAAATCTCAAAAGCATTTCGAAGTAAATGTTTAAGCCCATGTTTAAACCTGTAAAACAACAGCTTAAAAAACAATTAAGGTAAGTTTTAATTTTTTTTTGTTAAGAACTAATATCATAAGAATAGAATGCTACTGGTCAATTTTCAAACACCATCCTGCTGCTGGTGTTCGTGTTTTAGTTTAAGCTTCGGCTACTGGAGTTAAGCACCTCCTACTTCAAGTTTTTGTTTTGTTTTGTCTTTTTCTTAAGAGCTAATCGGGAGCTTCAACTATTAGTGTGTTAAAAAAGATCTGAAGAAACCTTTGTGACGTTCTAAAGTGCCATTTACTTATGTAATTTAAATTTTAAAATCCCCTAAAGTTTTTTATGAAATGTACATAGGTACCTAAGTAGGTATGGACGTTGAAATTACAGAGGGGTTTCTTTTGAAATACGGATATGTATTAGTGAGTACATACTGCCGGTTTTAAATTGTCCAGTATTTTTATAGGTATTTTTTTACCTCATTTTTTTTAATTTAACACATTTTTATTGTAAATTAATTTTGGCATACAAATTCGAACAAATTTCTAATCAGATCCAGACCAACTTAAAGCACATAGTTTCAGGAATTTCGCTTTTTTAAATTGGTAAAATCGGAGAAATTTTTGATTCCAATCCTTTAAAAACATTTTCTGTAAAAGCTTAATTGAATTTTTCGTCTTAGCAGAATATACTTTTTATCACCTGCGACAATTTTATGATTTTGCGAAAAAGGTGGGGGTCATTTATTCATGGTCTACTTTCGTTTGGCTCCAATGTAACCACCATAACATGTTGTTAACAAACTAAACCAACTAGAAAGTGTTGCCATAGACGTTTTTGACTAAAATTACAACAAAAACTAGTTCAGTTTTTTATTACTATTATTTAATAATTAAAATTTTTTACTTTTACTTCGGCTCAACATAGTTTTAGCAACTAGTGAAAAGCAAAGTGAAAGAGCGTGATTAAAAGTTAAATGTATGCGTGCGTCACGCACAAGTTTTTACTTACGAGAAAATTTAAAAAAAATTTACATAATGCTTATTTTGCCAGTAAAGTTTAAACTTATTATAAGCAAGCCCGATCGTTCCACAACTTATGAAATAAAAAATTGGTTGTGCGGTTTTTTTATCGTGATTTTAGCATTGTACATTAGTCAGCCAAGGTTGAGGTATTTTCCGAAAGTACGCGTTATATGCACATAAACTAGCACCACTTATAGACCGATGATTAAAAAAATTTGGAAGGATGTTTTTTATATATATGTATATATGTATATATGTATATAAAACTTGTTTGTGGAAAACTTTATTTTGATTCCATTATCTCTAAAACTTATCTAAGGGTTAAGTGAATGTTTTTGAGTAGGCCCTATACTCGAGCTTGGGTCAATTATGATTTAACAAACGCAAAATTCAGTGAAAAGATTTATTCCTTATGAAAATAATATTAAGTGAATTTTATCTCGATACCAACACTTTTATGCAAATCATCGAGATATTTTGTTCAAAATCAACAGGGTTTGCTATTGAGTTTGAAATGTTATCTGTACCTATACTTTTATTACAAGGTTTGCATAGACCGACAGACAGACTAACATAGTTTATTCGACACTGAAAGTAAACTGAATAAAATTAAATATTTTTTTTAAACATTTTTATGAATTGTCCCACTTTTTGTTTAATTACACAAAAAACGGCAACTCTATATTCACACATCCATACATCTTTATAGTATGTACATGACTACTGAATTACATACATACATACATATTTTCTATCAATTGTCGTCTTTCATTTCGTTTTCTTCTCTTTCATCGCATTGCATGAATTGTTCATGTAACCATGAATGGAAAGGGAAGTGTGTTTGTGTTTGTGTGTGTAAAATACACACAGAATTGTGTATTTTGTATTGTGGTTTTTTGGCCATATGGTCTACTAGTCTTACGCTTTTTGATTGGCTCTGTTGGTTTTCTTTGGAGAGTCTAAACAAACACGTTAATCAAAATTAATTTATGTTTACACTGAAAATAAAACAAAAAAGCAAATGAGTAGCTTTAAGCTGTGAAAGGCATTAAGGGTGTTCATTTAAAACTTTGAGTTTCTGATTTAGGCATTTAAGAATATATCTGTTTCATGAACGTTGCAGTAACCATAAAGAAAATGTATCTATTATATATTTTTGAGAGTCCTTGTTTGTCTATTTGTAAAAAAAAAAATTTAATAAATTTTGTTTATTTTTAGAATATTATTGATTTACGATTAGCTTCCTTTTTTTTGAAAAATTGAATTTCTATAGGAAATGTTCTTAAAATAACCCAGTCATTTATTAGACGATTTTGGTTATTTTTGAAGAAAATCTTTTTATAACTAAATTTAAAAAAAATGGTTCGACTTAACTTCATTCAATAATTCAATATGTTTTCGAAAAGACCATAAAAGTAAACTTTTTCAGGGAGATGTGAAAATATTGTTTTGTATAAAATATTGGTGAAAAAAAGCTAAGACAGTTGTAAAGAACTGCTTATTTTTCAGCCGTGTGTGAGTCAAATTTTATTATTTTTAATAGCAATATTTTCTTAAATATGTTTTAAATATTGCTACTATCGCAGGGCTTGTATTACATATCCACACTTTGAAAACTTGGTTTCAACACATGTACACACAGACAAACTAAAATCGCTAGATCGATTGACTCTTTTATCTAAAGAATTCAGAAAATATAAATATCTTTACATAGATACCTACTACTTAAAATATTCAAATGCAAATATATATTGTAAAAATCAAAAAAACAATGACGACTTTTTATATTTATTTTTTAAATCATTCTAAAATTCTGGAGTTATAAATTAAACAAATAAAAGAAAGATTCATTATAAAACTGCAGATTTCAAATAATTAAAATCGTATTACCGAGAATAACACACAAGTCAAACAGACCGCAAATCTATTTAAACCCAGTTAAAACTGCTTCCCTGAATTACAAATATTTTAACACATAAATCACACAATTTAGTACTATAATTAATAGTACTTATTAATTATATAAAGTGTCAGTGTACTGATGTCATTTTCACACGCATTTTTAACTACCAGAAAATAAAACTCGAAACAAAGAAAACAATATAGTTTTCAATAGTTCCTTAAAAACAAAAGGACAAAAAAACCTACACTTGAGATTATTTCTAAAAAAAAAAACAAAAAGAAAAAAAAATGTTTTCAAAATTTTATATAAGCCACTATTGTGTAACACTAAAAAAAGGCCACTGTCCTGCAGTTATTATAAAAGATTAAAAAAAAAATGTTTGGTACCTATAACTAAAGTAACTTACATATACCTATCAAATTAGACCGCTATGAAAGAAAATACAATTGAACTGAAATATAAAGAGTCTCGACCACATGCTAGTTTTATGGTTGAAATTTATTATTATGTATTCGATTCTATTTCTTTCTAATCGTTGAGTAATGGAATTTGTTTTCTTTATTTGTTAAACACGAAAGTAATTCCAGGAATTAAAGTCATTATCGCTTTCATTTAATAGTAAATTGGTAACAATTTTCTTTTAACTGATTTTCTTTTAATGGTCGTTTGCCACCTTAGATGAACAACAAAAATGAAAGGCCGAAGAAAACCCCCTCTATTTTTAAACAATGACACCTAGCAACATTATTTTTATAAAACATTTATAAGATTAAATTTAATAAAGGATAGTTTATTTATTTAGTCTTTGCAATATTTACAAGGAGTGAAAATGAGAAAAATGGTTTATCTTTTTATTTGAACAAAAATAGTCAATGAAATGCATTATAAATGAATTCTTTTTTGAACTGTAACACACTTTTGTTAAATTTAAGTTAAATTTTTAACTTTTTCTAGAATTTGTTCCGTTAGGGATTTTTTTACTTTTTTGTCATTGCTTATTTTTTTAAAACTTTCTTATTATTTTTTTGTGAGTATTTGCGTAATTTTTTTATGGCAGGGAGTTTTGGAAAGCTTGTTGGACTTGCTTTCATTGACTTATAGACTACATTATTTTCTTTCTACCTTTTAATTGCTTTTTTTTTGCTATATTGACAAGTGATGAGAGCTTTTTTTTTATTGAAATAGAAGCAACACTTTCTGAAGGCACCAATTCTGGTATATTTTTTATTATTATAAGAAAGTTATTAAAGAAGTGCTTCCTTCAAGTGCTTCTTTGCAAGTAAAAAGCCTACCAGATCAAATATTTGTTTAGCAACTATGGTTGCGTTTTAGCAAATTATTGCAATCGGCGGTCCATTGTAACTTTGTAGCAAAATACGGGTCGCAATTGTAAATTTTTTTTGGAAAAACTTTGCTGGCTTAACCCCTATACAAATATCCTCAATTGGTGCATTATAGGACCAAGCCTCCATATAATGGCCAAAATCGAAAATGATAAACAAACTGTTTTAAATATTGTTATCAAGAGTTGAATCCACTAGAAATAAGTTTTATAGAAAAAAAATCTTCTTTTCGAATAATGCTAAGGTAGGAACTGAATTAACCCTAACTCAAGTATAAGGCATTTTCCCAGGACCACTTCTGGAAATCACCTAACATTTTTGTTACATCTGTTCCCAAATTTTGTAATAATCGATCCATAAAAGGATCAATTTCAAAAACTTCTTAAGCCCTCATTAAATTGTTTAATTAACTCACATACGTCTAATATCAGAGTCGCAATAGCATTTCAAAAAAA
>NDXZ01029384.1:31216-61750 GCA_003055125.1 Paykullia maculata
AAAAATTATATTTAAAATATTGTGACTTTCTTTCTGGGATTTCCCATACGAAATCTTTCTACTGCTTGCTATCAGCATCGGTCAGAAAATTGAAAAAAGTCCACTAGATGTTTTTGAAATTATGGAAATATTTGTAAGACTTTGTCAACGTTTTTCGCCCCTAAATTGTTTTTTTTTTGCATTTCTGGCAGGGAACTGTTGGTTTTAGTTAAAAATTTTCTGGCTGCTTTTTTTTTTTGATATAAAAGGTTTTCGAGATCTTCTGTGGTATATCAAAATATAATCAGAATAAATATTTTTACCTTAAATAAAATACATATATGTAGGTATATAAACCCATAATACGAAAAAAATAGTGTCTACATATTATGTAGACACTATTTTTTTCGTGCGCACATCTTGTTATAAGATTAGATGTAAAAATTTTAAAACATAATTTAAAACCATAACTACATACATGCATACATATACATAGGTATATGTATGTACGTTCACATGTACATATGTATGTATGTTTATTTCCTAGAGTTTTTATTTAACTATTTAGAGGTTGTTAAAATGTGATTTTTTTTCTTTCTTAATATTTAACATATTCTTGGAAAACAATTGCTTTATTCACGCCCTAATCTTAAGAATAAAAATACTGAGTTTTTAAAAAAGTCTTAAAGTAGGAAAAAAGCAAAAGTCATTTGCAATGATTTTGTTTTCATATTTAAGGCTAAAACAAAAAAAAATGCCCATTAAAAACTGCATTTGAGCGCATTTTGCAGTTTTAAAGCGATAAGTAGATAAATACTTTCAACTTGGGCGATTTTTACTTTCAAAAGAAATAAAAACTGAAACTGAAAAAAGTAAATCTAATTTCACGCAGTATTAACACTTGTAGTATTCTTTGTATTTTAACTCAAAATATTTTGCAGTTTTTCCTTATTTTTCGCTTTTAATGTGTCTGTACAATTTTATGAAGTTTGATCTTGTTGTGTGCACTTTTTCTTTGCATACTTTTTCCTGCTTTGATCCTGTAAAGTGTGACGTCGGGCAAAAAATATGAAAACAGCATAACTTAAGTTATAAGGGTTTCCCTTTTTACCTTGGTTTTATTTTGGCATTCTTTAATCTTTTTAAGTTAAATATCTGTCTGTGTGTTTGTTTGTATGTCTGTCCTTTTAACTACACATATGTACGTACTTTTGGTTCTGTTCGCAAGAAGGCCTCATGCGGTGTAGTGACACTTCTTTTGCAGTTTTTTTTTCTACTGGCTGTTTGTAAAACATTAAAATAATTTTTAATGTACATATGTACATTTGTATGTATGTTTGTTTGTATGTATTAAATATAGTGCGTATGTGTACAAAACACTAATTATTTTTAGCACAAGATTAATGCGATTAACATTGTGTTAAACATGGTATTATTGATGCAATCCTCGCCTTGCCAGCCCAAAACAAATTTGCACCATAGTACCTACAACGTATCGTATTGTTGCGTAGATATGTACATGTGTTCGTAAGATCCAGCTAAGCGGACACACTTTAGGATATTTATTATTTGGCACTTTGTGTGGCAACATTAACGGCAGGACTCCAACTATATAATCGGATTTACATTTTGTTATGATCATGAGCATATGTATGTAGCTCTAAAAACAAGAAGTCTTAAGGAGATTTCTATTGATTTTCGAAGGCTAAACATAACATAAGGAGCATGTGTTTGAAATCAAATTAAGATTATAGTTTTGTTATCTACTTTGCTGTCTTGTTTGCAAACTCATTATTAATTTAGCTCAGTTAAATGAAAATATTGATGGTCTATAGTTTAGCATTGAAAAAAAAAATACAACAAAAACTGTTTTATTGAATTGGGCAGAAATTCTTTTTCTGGGAAATTTTTTTTGGATAAATATCAGACTTTTTAGGGACGACCAAAAACATTTTAATTTTCAAGAAATATTTTACGTTTATATTTTTGGCTATTGGACCTTTTGTATCTTCTACACACATGTAAAAAAAAAGTTATCTGGGATTTTTGTTTATATCTTAAATATTTATTAGTAATTTTTTTGGGTTTCCAAACTAAGATTTTTCCATTTACATACATATATGAAATAATGATGTTGAACATTTGGTAGCTTCGAGTATTTGATTTCAACAAACTTGTATGTAATTGTTTCCCATTGTAGAGGGTATAAAAATAAGTTTTCTATTTTATTAAAATCTGATCAAGCCAAATTTAAAGTCATTTCTGATTTCAATCTTCATTATTTAAGTTAATCATTCCTTATTTGTTTGCGGAGTTAGTAGCAGCTTTTAACGCTTATAGCTTTAAATATGCTGAAGTAAATACATAATCACAATGTTATAAAAGACGGCAGACAAGTTTTGATCCATGCAGTAATACTTAGATTGCATCACATCGGGTCGTAAAAAATGATTAATTTTATTGTTACTTTAAAGTGCAGTATTCATTTGGTACTGGGTGGGGTGGTGGTGATATTTATAGCCCTCCACAGAATTTTTAATGAAAGCACTAACTAATACAACAAATAAACTAAATTTTATTTTTTTAAAGGGATTTAGCGCCACCACCCTCACCAACAGAGATATGACCTAGCTTTGCCATTAAAATGGCATACATGGTGGATGGACATAAATTGCTAAATTCGACTCATTAAGTGATCTTTAAAATTGGGTGTTGGATTATTTTTGCGTTAACGTTACAATTTCACCACTGACTCTACTACACTTCCCACCCACAATGTAAAACAAAATTGATAATTATAAAGCCATTCAATCTAGCAAACGGACCAAAATAATCGATAATTCAAAAACAATATTAACAAAATAATTGAAGTTTAAACTTTTATATTTAAAATCAACAACTCGTCCAAAGTGGCACTGAATTTTTCAAAAGACTTATTTTAATTACAGATTTGCTATCGTATAACACTTAATTTTTATTAATGTATGTATCCAAAACTGAGTAAAATGCACTTTTAATGATTCATCCAGTTTTAATTAATGAAAATATTTTTTACTAAAAAACAAAAAATAATAATAAAAATTAACAAGATCATTAAAACAATTTACAGAAATTCCCTGTTAATGCAGTTTGTTGTGTTTTTTGAGCATTAAAAAACAAAATAAAATAAAACACATTAATCAATTGTTATTAATCTTAAAGCGATTTTCTTTTTATATTTGGTATTAACAGCCACTGTGTGTAAAATCAAAATATGATCCTTGAAAAAGATTTTTTATTTATTTTTGGCAAAGTAAATAAATGCTTGCTGTGCGGCTTAATCATCGCTTGATTTCATCATGATATGAAAATTTTGTTTTTTTTTAATGTGTTTGGGGACTACAGAAAAAAATAAATAAATCGCCAACTGCAGAAGCGAAAAAACCAAAATTATATAAAAGAAAGTATCAGTGACAAAGCAAATAAAAAATACCAGCAGCCCCAGACAGACACATATAATCCCTCCCAAACCAACTGAACAATACAGAAATAAAAATATTTGTCCTGCTGGCGCTTGGGATTTCGGTTATTCTTAAAATTTAGTTTGTTTTTTGTTTAATAAACATTAATGCCTTTGGTTAAAGATTTAACATAAATTTTCAAAATTTATAACAATTTACGACATTCATAACAGCTTGTTAAGCAAATCCATAAAAAAATGAAGAAGCCTGATCTTTTTCGAAATAAAAAAAAAAAAAATATGAAAAGACTCAGTCACTTACTGACTGGCAACCCATCATACATACATATGTACCATAATAAGGAGGAAGTAGGTAACCTTTGTTTTTAATGCGCCTTTTCACGGTTGGATACTTAGAGGATTGTCATTGTTTCTTTTGGTTTTTAAAAAACGAAAACTTCACACAAAATACATACATAGGTATGTATATATTTCATTATTATAAAAATTGTATATTTATAACGATTTGCTGCATGAACTTGACGGATTTACATATTGTTAAAGTTGGCACAGCTGGACACATTTATATGTATTTCTTTAAGTTGGTGTCTGTTTCAAAAACTCTTTAAAAAAATTGCTTAAAAATAAAATTTTTCCTTAAGAAACATTCATTGACTTTGTTATGGTCACACAGCGGGATAAATTCTTTTTGTTCCATTTGACAAAAATAAAAACTAAACCAAAAAAAAAAAAAGAACCTTTTAAATCCCTATAAAAAGCTCCCACAATAAAAAAAGATGAATAAGAAGTCATAATAATGGCATCTCTAAAATAATAATAGTGGTAGTAGTAACACCAGCATCCTACTATGGTGACGCCAAAGATGCCTCAATGCTCAGCTATTGTTTTCCACCAACACTCCCGCACTCTTTCTCTGAAAACCCCTCTGCCACTAAAAACAAAAGCCAAATATGTATTTTTAAAAAAGTGCTGCCTATAAATCGTCAAACCGAGAGAAAAATATCATTTTAAAAACAATAAGAACCGTACAAATATTATATAAACCATATACATACATATACATAAAAACATACAAACATTTATTTACTTACTTATTTTGTTTTCTTGCTGTAGAACCATCCTAATTCATAAGTTCTTGTTTTTCAACTCACTCGATCTCAAAACAATAAGTGGCGTCACATGGTCATTTTGTCGCCGTTAATCATTTAATATTTAATATAACTAAAACAGGCGCCCTCTGGACATTTCAAGTTCTTTGTATCTTTTTTGCTGTTTGCTTTACAAATCCCAATTTTTAAGTGTTTACCAACTAAAAGAGTAAAAATTATAAAGGAGTTAACTGGTTATGCTTATTTATGATGAAATAAAATTAAGAATTAAATTGTTAAATATGTTACATTAGCGAACAGTTGGATATGATATTAACGTTTAAACGAAGATAGAAGCAAAACAGAGCGGCTCTATTAGAACGTCATAGATAATTAAACTAAATACCCGTACTATTTATATACATATTGATGTGATAAAAATGTATGTGTGGCAAACAGTTGTTAAGCGCTAACAGTTGGTTAATAAGAGCTGCTGCAATAACTATAAGGAGTATTTTAGGGCCTGCCATAAGATATTTGGGTTATTTTCTTGCTGTTTGTATAATTTTTCAAAATTTTAACTTAAGATAAGTGTTTAAAAAATTTAACTATGTAATAAATTTAAAAAAAAAAAAAAATTTGCATAGGCAAATGTTTTATTTATAGGATAGAAATTTAAAATACATTAACATTTACTTGATTTAACAATTTTTAATGCTATTTTCAAACCAACAACCCTTAGACAAATGACTAATGGTTTTGACTTTTTTTATATTATTTACACAAATTTATTTATTTTTAAATTGGTACCTACCTATAAATAGTTTTTATTTTTATTTGCCTTTCAATATTTCTCCATTCCGTTGTGTGGCATCGTCAGAAAATTATTTTTAAGGTTCTTAAGTTTGATTTTACATTTAAAAAATTTTTTTTTTACTATTTTCGACAGTTTCTCTATTATTTTACCACCTTTAAATTATTTAAATATTAAAAAAAGTTTTTAAGTTAATTGGGGAAAAGAGCTGCTTTGAACTGTGATAATGCAAATTTGCAGATTTATGAATTTGTACAATAGGTAGGTAGGTACCAACATACCTATAGGTATTATAAATATTATTATACCTATTTAAGATAAGTAAAAGTTTAGTTTTTAAGCCAAACTAAAACGCAAACGCAATGTAGTTGCGAACCTCTGTAATGATTGTTAAAATGTTTATTAACGAGTTTGTTGAACACAAGTAGAGTACAATTTATAGTAGGTAGGTAGGTATAAATGGAATAATTTTCTTTATTACAATACGTATACATAATAAATGCCACACCCTAAAACAATGCAAAAATGTACATACATAAATGCAAATCGTGTTATGTACATATTATTTTCTCCGTTTTAATAATAATTTCAACCAGAGGCGATTAATGTTAACATAAAGCTAATAATTTTTAATAGTTCAAATTTGTTTTTCGACTTTGTTTTTTGTCTCAAAAAAGAAATTAATTATTGAATTCTCACTGCTGTCCTACGCAAACAATTTTATTTAATTAGATACACACATCCACACATACATACATATGTACTAATTTTATTTTTATTGTTTTGTTTGGAACTTTCTTGCAGATTTGGTGACATTTAAACACTTTAGCCAATCAGACTGCCAAGTTAATTAAAAAAAACAACAACAAAATTATAACAACGCCCACCATAATATTAGAGAAAAAATTACCACTAACAATTTGAATATTATTTTCAACGCCATAATAGTGAACAAAAACAAAAACAACAGAAGTGCTAAAAAGGCGTTTTAATCAAGCATTTGAAATAACACGTCAGTCTGTCAGCAACTTTAAAACGGTTGTTATCGTTAATACAGAACAACAAAGCAATTCAGCAATACATATCATCATTCCTGTCACAGTGTCTACAACGTGCTCTGCCACCAATCAGAAGAGAAAAAAATTTATAGAAAAATACAAATACCGACGCCATAAACTTTAATGAAAAACAACAAGATTAAATTTTCTTATCATTTTTGATTAAAAAACAACAATAAGAACAACAAAAAATCTAATAGTAAAATAAATAAAGAACACTTGGAGTGTGAGTGTTTAATAGAGAACAGAAAAGAGTATTAAAACTTAAAAAATAATCACTAATACCATTATATGTTATACATTAGTATAGACACCTGAGTATAATTTATTTATACGCAAGTACTGTTATAATAAATAAAGGCATAAAGATAGAGTAAAATAGAGTAAATTATAACGGTGATTTAACTGGGAGATTAACACGACAATTGCGAGTAAGCTTTAAGTTAACACCGATTGTTTTTTTGTTGTTGTGATACTCCAGTACTGCACTTTTTAGCATCTGTGTGTGTTTAGGTGCGCGAGTGTGTGTGTTTGTGAAAAGTAGAAGAAATAAAAAACAACTACAAAACAGCAGTTAAAAAAAATACTAAGCACCATGTTTGCTGTAATGAGAATCGACAATGATGACTGCCGGTCGGACTTTCGTCGCAAGATGCGTCCGAAGTGTGAGTTCATTTGCAAGTATTGCCAGCGGCGTTTTACTAAACCGTATAATTTAATGATACACGAACGTACCCACAAATCACCAGAAATCACATATTCCTGTGAGGTCTGCGGCAAATATTTCAAACAACGTGATAATCTCCGGCAACACAGGTGAGTTCGAACTCTAATTTGCAACATTATTTTTAAAAATTTTACAATTCAACAAGAGTTTTTTTTTCTTTTTTTTTTGTAAAAAAATAATGAAAGAAACAATTAATTAAATTAAAAAGATAATAATAAATAATAATAAATAATGTGATATTAGGAAACTATGTATGTAAGTTAAGTGCATTAAATAGTATTTTTTTATTAAAGTTTTTAGGTTGTTTTTGTTGCACTCCGTAATTTTGTTACTAATTTCGGGCAAAATTTCTTTAATTTTTAAGTTTTAATCTTAACTCAATTGATGAATTGGCAAATTGCTTGGCTTCAATAGAAAACCAAACAATTCTAAATATGGCTTTGTGAAACTTAATTGAGTTTTATTGTTTTTAAACATGTTTAAACAAAAAGATATCTTTTTATTTTATGTTCGAATGTAAATAAACAAGATGTAATCGGTTACTACTCATGGTGTCTATAATGGACAGTATCAAAGCGAAGTTTGTAGGCTGTAAACAGACACCGGCAGAAAGGAATATGTATTTTCTGTAGCGCTACATCCTTCATCAGCATTTGTGGTATCTTTTAAAAATATATATTTCAAATACATTAACCGAGCGTAATAACGAAGACTTTTGGCAGCTGTAGTATTATTTTATTATTATTATCCTGTAGGAGGAATACCGAAGCAGACCATTATAATCTCGGGTCCCTTTTCAACCTCCTTCGTCACCCAGTAACATTCGGACCACTGTCCGGCAGCTGTAGTATACCTAAGTGGACTTTTTAGCTAATATCGAACCCTCAACCATCTGTTTATTACACTTCTAACTCGTTTACCGGGGCAACCTCAAATTTGTTGTATGTTAATAACAGCCAAAAAAATAGTTAACCACTAACAAAATCTATTAAAAATTATTTCGGAGCAATTTTGTTCAAAATATCATAAAATCTAGATGTTATAGATTTTTCATTTCTCGCAACTATTAAAAGTTATGGCCCGTATTAAAAGTATTGTCAGATTGCATGTGTTATTTTTATAAATTTTCCATAACTTTTTAGAAAAATTCGGGTGTAATTATTATGAATTCTTTACGGATATTGATTTTAAGATTTGAGTTTTCTAAAGCCGCCCCTACCACATTTCCAACATTGTCTGATATGCACCTCAGCTGATAGAGGTTTAAATTGAAAGAAAATTGTATATTTTCGGCGCTGTGGGTGCAATCTGATTAATGACCTTAGCAGCGCTGCTATCGAAAATGCACGGGCTAATGATTCACATCCAACAGCTGTTTATTCATACGAGTTCAAATTGCATATAATTAAAAATCAGCAACTGCCGCCGCTAAAACAAATTGCCCCTAATATTGATTCACATTTATCAGAGAACACCTATTTATTTGTAAGCTGTAAAATTTTATTTTTTTCAGTTGACATAAATATATTTACGTTTAAAAAAATATTTTATATATTTAGTACAAGAAAAAACTCACAATTTGTTGTATTTACAAAAAAAAATATATTTGGTTTAAAGTTGTACAAATTCGACACCTTTTTCGAAATCGAAAATTTAGATTTTGTTAAAGTTCAGAGATAATATCATCTTAACATCTTTTATTCAAGCTAAGACCACCAAGTTTCCTATTAATAGTGTTAATAGTTACATTGAAGTTGTAAAAGTGTTTCTTATTTAATTTTCTTTCATTAAGGTTTACAAGAAAATTATGGATCATAATACATACAAATTTTTATCTTATATACCAATGTATTTACATATGAACATACATACCTACGTACTTATTTAGTCACTTATCTTTTTACTGGTAGTTAGTAATTGGGGGGTTTTTTTGATATGCTTAATTTATATTTTTATTTTCTTCTACTTTTTTTCTTACCGTTTTAGATGTAGTCAGTGTGTCTGGCGATAAGTTCTTCTGCTACTGCTACTATAATATTTTGTTGTAAAGCACCATGTATTAAAAAACACATAATTGTCACCACTTATTTACCACGCACTTTACATACATACATAAACACTGCAACAGCTGCAACAAAAATAGTAAACACTATTTAGTAAAAAAAACAATACTAAATTGAAAAAAAGGGAAAATCATAACAGAAAATTATAATTAATTTAAAACCACCAACTCTTAGTATGGTCAACTGATGCACTATTTCTGCATAAATAAACATACAGAAAAACAAAATAAAAAATAAAAAACTAGCACCTACAATAACATAACCACATACAAACATAAATCACAATCACTCATGTTAAATACATATTGCAAAGAAACCTCAACAACATTTCATTCCTGTTTATATCGCACTTATAAAGAGGCCTTAAATGAAGAACACACCAACTGCACAATTTCAAACACACACACATACTCTTTGTGGGTCAGAATGATTAGATAGATTCCCTACTACTCACTACCTTGGTGGCTTTTCTAAACTTTAAAGCTTTCCCCATAAACGCTTAAACAGTATTATATGGTAATGAAAAGAGACCAAGATGATGATAATGATTATGATGATGTCGAAGATTACGTTGCTGAAGGTGTGTGGTTGTGGATGGTTGTAATTCTAAGCCATGGGTGAAAGTGTGTGGTAAATTATTGGTTTTAACTACATCCGTCAAAGGTGATGGTTTCATTTGACAACAAACACTTATGCTGATGACATAAAGTCAAATATTGGAATATTGATGGCTTTAAGAGGGCGTTTATTATGGATGTTTTATGGCTTTATACACCAACAACAACATCAACTAAAACTATGTATATACTGTCTGCGAATACTTAATCAATACCAGCAACTCAAAGCAATAATTTTTCTTTAAACATCTTAAATCTTCTTTGAATATTTTCACAAATATTTCTAAAGCAAGATATTCCAAAACACTAATGCGCAGGCGCATTTAATCATCCAAAAGCAACATAAAACAATTCAATATTCAAATAATTTTATTACAGAACCATACATCCATAACTGTGTCGTTAGAAAATTCCAGCAATAGCAGGATGACAGTTCAACAACATTTCAACATTAACATTTAGACCGTCTTTAAGATCGAACTAGAAGTTGGACCCTAAAAAGCTGCTTTCAAATCTTGCCTGTATTAAATATTAAAATAAATTTTTTAAACAAAGAAAAAATTATATATATTTATAAAAAAAAAATAAATCTAAATATTTATAAAAAAAAGTATTACTGTTGATATGTAAATTTTCTTAACTATTTACTTGCATAACAATTCTTTATACAAAATTTCCGTTTCCTGTTCTCTTTTTCTAAATCCTATTTCGCTAGATTACAATCTCTTCCTTAGCTCTTTAAGGTATTAAAAATCAAATTTAATTTCTGTTTAACATTTAAGTTTTTTATTTTATTTAATTGTCATCAGTTTAAATAATAAATAATAAAAATACATAAAAAATGTCTTAATAAATTTTAATAAAATAAAAAAAAAAACGCTAACAAAAAAAATTTGCCTTTAAAGTTGAAACAGGATTCTTTGAAAAAAAATTAACAGAAATTCATAAAAAATATTCCTTAACATTAAAAATAATAATATAAAAAAATGCATTCAAAGTGTCTATAGTAATGTTAATCATAATTTTTTTTTTTTTTTACTTTTAATATTATCATTTTTCTGTTTAATTGTAATAAGTTTTTCATTTTGTAAATTTTATTATTTATAATTATTTACTTAAATTCAAAATTTAAATATTTTAAAAATAATAATAATAAAAAATTAAAAAGTGTTCTTATTTTTGGAAAAGGTTAGAACAGCGGCTTTGGCTTAAAAAAAGAAGAAGCAACGGGAAAAAACTTTAAATGACGACCAACAACTTAAAACAAAACAAAAAAAAATTTCTTAAGGTTTGATTTAGGATTACTTGTGTTTGGGCTTCTGCGTTAGATGGTCACTTTTGCCCTGCCAGCATAATCCCTACAGACACATTTATTTCTGTTAAATCCTTCTTAGATTATTTGCATTAACTTTGTTGTAAATCTTGTAGAATTATTTCTACAATGAAATTAAATATATAAAATTATAAAGTTCAAAAATATATTATTTTTATACAAATCGTCGGAATGTCTAGCTAGAGATTATATGTGTATAGCAAAACTCAATGGTTTTTATCTGACATGACTTCAATTAAGATTTTATGAGGGGTATTTAAAGAAAGAATTCACTGAAATGTGTAATTGAAAAAGAAACCGATGTTTGAATGTCTAAAGACTTGTCATAAAGTAATTAGAGTAGATTTAGCTTTTCTTTTTTTTATATGCATGTACAAATGTACACTTTTGTACCTTTAACAGTGTAAACAAATACACGTACAATAAAAATGACTGACAAGAATTTCATATCAAAGGAACCGAAATTTTAATAAAACTCGTTACATGTATAGGAAAAGACACAGATACACTCATTTAGAAGAGATAGAAAATGAATGGCTATAGAAACAAAAAAGGCACACAACACTTAAGTACATACAAATAAGCGCTTATTTATTAATCCATCATGTAATAAAACGCAACAAAACATTCGTTTAACCGCTGTTACTTTCTTTTGCATTGTCACTAGTGTTGCCAGAAATCGAAATTTAGAATGTATTCACCACAAAAAAAACCAACGAAATATTCGTTTAAGTTTCCATATAATAGTTTAGGATTAGGGTGTAAGTAAATAAAATTAAACATTAAACAGTTTTTTATAAACACAAATGTTTTGTATAAACGCATATCTTTTTACTGCTTCTTTGCATTGACGGGTCCATTGCTAGCCCCAGTTCCCATATAATCACCTTAACGGCCATTAAACTGTGCAAAATTATTTTTATTTAACAGCACTGATAGGTCGAAAATGGCAACACTGATAGCCACATAAGATAAACTTCCTAAAACATGTAGAAATATTTTTCAAAGAAACTTAGATCTTTTAAAATTTTTCCTAAAAAAATAGATTTTTTAAAACGAAACTCCCAAATTAATTGGCTTTAAAAGAAGAAACCTTTTGAATCCATTGTACACATTAGAAAATGTTTGAAATTTTCCTGTTTGTGTTTTATCAAATTTGATTATTAAAACAAATAAACAAACGTATTTATGTATCTAAAATATTAATTTTATTAATTATTCAAATGTTTTCGAACTCAGGCACGAATAAATACAAATTATTAATTATAGATCATCATCAGTAAGAGCGGCAGCCGACAACCTCAGCATGTTTAAACATATTTCTTAACTACCGCATTTATTTCATCTTCTACTTATCTATTCAAATAGTATTTAAAATAGGCAGGGAGGGGGGATGATACCATCTAAATACGAAGGGTTTATTTTTGTATTAAAACAACATTAAAATTAACATTAACAAATTGTTGGCTATGAAAAATGTTTAAAATTTTTAAAGGTGTGTCTTTCCATACATACACAGTGGGTTGTTGTTTATTAATTAATCCATTACTTGATGCTGCACAGGAACAATAACAACAACTGTAATTTGTTGTTTTTGTTTTAATTTATTTCCCAGATTACAATATTTTGATTTTTGTGTATAACATACAGCAAACGTTTCAAATCAAGTTTAGCTACTATGTAATTAAATATTCAAGATCTCTTTAATCAATCGTATCAATTTTAAATACACCTATACGCATGGGAACGGCCTTTTTTTATTTTGGTTGATAAGAAAATTTTTTATACCGAAAAATAAAATTATCAAAAATATTTAGATGAATAGAGAATCTTAAGAATTATTGTAACAAAATTTAATCATAGAATTTTAAAATTGTCTGTGATCATATTACCGTGACCATATTCATTCATGTTTTTTTTTGCGTGTAGGCGGACCTTCAAAAATAATGTTAAAGGGATTTAAACCCCAAGTCACCATCATCCAAGTCTGCACCAGAGAAACATGCCGAGGCAAAATTTTCGGCGTCAGCGGCTAGAACATAATGAAAACAGCGGCATTTTTTTAAATATCCTGAGCCGACATAAGCGGCGGCGGCAAGATTGCATAAAAAATAGTCGGCGGCAAGATTGCATAAAAAATAGTCGGCGGCGGCGCGCCTTCGACTTTGAGTCGATCGGCTTGTTCCTTTGGTCTGACGTTTCTGAAATCTTAGAATGGCTATGGGATAATTTTTTGCACAAAATGGCGCTTTCTAAATTGGTTAAGACTACCCGACTAGTTTTTGGTCTGAAAAAAGCTTTAGATTTTAGAAATATTATGCTTTCATTAAGTTTAAGTTACATATTACCAATTATCGACATTATTAAAATTTATACGTTACACAAGGCTCTACAGCCAAATAATTACGTACAATACATACATATTGTTCAAATGCTGTGAGAAACTAGGCTTAAACAATTTTTATTTATTTATGTATATGCCTACATATGTACATAAATATTTTAATTAAATCTTAAAATAAAACACAAACAAATTAACAAAGCAATCAAATAACCCAACAACAAACTTTAAAAAGCACAATGTTAAAACCAAATTTATGAGCTGAGAATTACGATGAGGTTTATTAATTAATTTTGTGTTTCTTTTTTGTTATTGTTGTAGTTGTTAACTGCTTCAACTTAGTAAGAAAAAAAAAATCATCAAAAAATTAAAATTAACAGTGTTCAATTGAAATGAGTCGCATGTTTTTGTTTTTTTTTTATCACAATGACTTTAATAAATTTGCACATTTTATGACAGTGATAATTTTGCAATTAATAACTTTATTATGCAAAAAATATCAAATGAAAATAAATAATTTTTTCATACCAGCCTTTTGCGACAGAATTAAATACATGTCGGTTAAATGTGTATGTTCATACATATGTATGTATGTCGATCGTGTTACTTGTGGGTCTTTTTGTTTTAAACCGTTTTTGGTGACAAATTCATTCTTTTGTTTCTATGTATGTATGTGTGTGCAAAAAGAAAGAAAAAATTAGTACCAGAAAATAAAAAACATTGAATTCTTGTTGTCGTTTAAGTTTGTTGATATATTTTTTTATAACATTTTTATCGCTCATATAAATATATGTATGTATATATTTTAAGCTGTATGTTTTTCGGAGCTTAAATCTTGACAAATGATTTGTTGTTGTTTTGATATGCCGCTAAAATTGATCGACTGTCACAAGTAATTAAATGCTACTTCAGTGATTTTTAGGGATCTTTAGCAGCGTATATCAAGTCGGCCACGATAACAACAACAATAATTATGTGAACGAACATACGTAGAAACAACTTAAATTAATACATACTGTATATATAAAAATTAAAAAAAAAAACATACAGTGTAACGTATCTAAAAATTGCATACGATATTTGTACCTATACAGACAATTTTCTAAAAAAAATATTTTGTTATAAAAATTACTTTTTTTTCAATGTATTCTTGTATTAAAAATTATGCATCCAAAAAATTGTTGTTTTCAAAACTACGCGGACAATATAGATTTTTTATACCCTTCACCAGAGGTGACAATTCTATAAAATATACTGAAAAATATGATTATATAAAAAAAATTTTTAGTTACAATATTTTCTAGAAAGTATTATGTACAAATATTTTATTCAAAAGTAGTATGATCAATTTTTTTGCTTCAATTATAAAAAAAAAATTTAATTTCATTTCAATGATGCCACAGTAATCATCGCAAAAGACGTTGACATAATCTGGGTGATTATCTGCGTATAAAATGTCGCCAGGTTGTTAATTTTTTTACTTTTTTGTTTGTTTTTTACATTCTCTTTTCATTTTTTATTTATTTATTATAATTTTTTTTTTTTTTTGGAATATGTGTCAAAATTTATCAGTCACGTTGATTTTTGGTATGTGCTACCTCGCCCCATATGTAATCAGCTCATAATATTATACATATTAATAATATAAGTATTAAGACGATAAAAAATTCCTTAAGATTATTGGGGTTTTCATTTAGAATTAAAACTGAATTGCTAAATATGTGTAAATAAACGCGAATATCTTTGGCTGATGAACTGACTGATATAGAACAACAACAACAAGAGCAACAGAAAGAAAGAACTTGTCAGCAACAGCAAGTTTTGTTGCTTATTTTTTAATCTTTATCTATCTTGTTCTACGTTCTTCTTTTCAAAATTTTAAACTTTCAATACTCTTTTGTTATTGTTGCTGCTGTTATTGTTAAATGATGTTTAATAATTTAATACAATATAAATTTTAACATATGAATTGTGAAAGAATTCAAAAAACTCAAAACGTATCAATGTATCATCGATTGTATGTATCTACTACTCGGCTACATTAAGACTACAGGCGGTCAGTCGGACATACATACATATATGTATGTATAGATAAACATAATTGGAATATATTTTTAGTAGTTATTGTTGTTGTTTTGTTTCTGTAGCAGATCTGTGAGATTATGGTTATTGGATACACTTAAGATGGGTGGCCTCCTTGACAATTGTTATGACAATGTCAAATAAAATGTCTGCATTTTGAAATTTTATTGCAGACAAATACAGCGACAACAACAACAGCAACTGCATCAAAGACAATAACATAGATACTAAATCGAAATACTGAAATACTACTTAAAGTAAATTGTGAATTATATTAAAACTTTTCACACCTTATAAGGTTTTTGATTTCGTTGCATTACAGTTTCCACTTCCAACAAACCAACCAACCAACCATCCATTTCAGTTAAAGTTTATGTTCAATATTGTCTGTATTTAGTGTTGTACGTGTTATATATTTGTTCGTTTGCTGCATAGTCCCTTAATGCATGAGTATATAGTATGTATGTGTGTGTATTTAAGATGCGGAGTGGAGTAGAGCAAGTCATGAATATTGTGCATGGCATTACCAACCAGAGACATTATCTGAACATTTCAATCCTTTACCACCAGTCTCTTTGGCGACATATTCACACGCTAAGGCTTTCAGTTTTCTTTTAATTTGTTTTGCTGTTGAAATTATTTTTGTTTTGTTTTAAGTTCGCTCACAGATCACAGATCGAAGTCTTGACATTTTAATCGCATTTACTTAAACTCAGTGAACAATTCCGACTGACATCGTAACTCGTAACATTAACAAAAGTGTGGTTACAAAATAAACTTTACTAGACACATATGAAACGACAACCGTTGACGACGACTCCCTGACAAACAACAGCAACAAAAACTAAAACAACAGCAGAAAACGCGACAATGACGTCGACGACAGCAACGACGAATGTGTCGTTCGTAATAAGGCTAGATTTACCGCTGCCGCCTCATGTCTACATATGTATGTTTTGAAAATGTCATTAAAGCTTATACAGCTACACACACACACATATATATATATATGTATATATATATAGTCCAAGGTTTACTTATACTACGCTTTTAATCGTTATAAGCATAGATTGTTGCAATATAATCCTTTATCTACATCTACAACTTAAATAAGCGACAGTCTCTTCTTCAAGTCTTTCATTTGGTGATTGTCTGAAATTCAGGCCTTCTTGTGCTCCAACAAAGCTTTAATAATATTTCTACTAATGTGCTTTAAATTAACTTGTACGAGTATGACATTACCATCTTTCACATCATTATTTTGTCCATCTTTCATCTGCAACCACCGTCACAATCATCATCATCTATCTACACCGGGAGTAGTTTTGTCTTTGATTATATTCTCTTTTAATTTCATTATTACTTTTACTGTTGTTATTGTGGATATGTGACTCGTTGTCAGCAGCAGTTTTGACATACGTGACATCTGCTTCAACCGCCTGACATCACTCACAAGCTCAGCTCTGCTCACAATTCAGTTTACCAATCATGATGATGGCTTATTTTAAATTTTTCTCAACGCTTTTCGCATTTACACATGAATCCTATGCTAGAGGATACTTGTTGCATTCACACGTAACAGAGAAAAATAAAGAAAACAAATCCACAAGCTTGTCGTATTAAACAAAGAACCTAAACGCACTACCATAATGATAATGATGTTGCGTTCACATTTGCATTGACGTTCATTTTTGTTCGTATTTGTCGTCGCCTTAGTTCCCTGAGATTTTGCCCGACAATTCAAGATCGTATTTATAAATGTGTGTGAAATTAACCATAAAGTAACTTCACTTCTTTGCTGCAAAGCTCAATTCGTCAAGTCCGTCTGTCTCCCTATCTGTCGGTCTGTGCGAGTGTTGACAAAAGTTCATTTTAGTTTTTAATTTTATATTCATTGCATTTGTAGCGTCGTTGCAACTCTTTTTTTTTTTTTTGTTTTTTACATCATTCCAGGCGACTTAATTTAAGAGATCGTGATAAGAGTTAGAAGCCGCTTGATTTATTTCTATATAAAATGTCTGTGTGTGAGTGTGTTTTTTTCGAATAAATTTTTTTGTAGCACTGCATTCGGTTGTGCTGTTATTTCATTTTGGGATTTTAAACAGTGAGAAGAAAAGTTTAGGTAATAAGAAATTTTTAATTAAGATATGATTAAACATGCGAATTTATTTGGATTCGATTTAAGAGGTCAATTACAGTGTCAAAGATAGCAGAAATTAAGGAAGATTGGATTTGGATCCTTCGAGAAGTAAGTTTCCACAAATGATATTCCATAAAAATCAAATGTTCATTGATCTCTTATAGGTATGGAAGAATCATAAAAAATTACAATCTGTTTAACCAAAATATATAATGAAGTCTGCCGTTTTTAAAATATTTTGTTGAATCTATGAGATTAAATCTCTTAGAAGAATCTCACATCTTATTTTTTTTTTATATTTAGTCCTAGAAATAATTTTGGTCCATTTAATTGAGTTCCAGCTCTCTAACAATTTTGAGAACAACTTTTGCAGCGTTGTTTCATAAACTTTTTGAAATTCGAACATCTTGAATCTGTTGTGTCTTTTATAAATATTGCAGATACAACTTGCAGGTCTTAGCATCGGACCGAAGTGAGCTGCGTCCCTATTCTTCCTCTGCAGCTGCCTGCTCACCTAACTTAACCTAACCTAGGCACTCAAGTGGTCTGCAAAGTTATACAGACTGAAATGCAATATATTATGGCCCAACTGATAGTGGAACCCTCTTGTTCTTATATCTTGTATCTCATAGAATTCAAAGTTATTTAAAAAGAGCTGTATTAAAAATAAAAAAAATATATGTCACAATTATTTTCTCTGTGTACTACCGTAAGAATAAAATATTTAGAAGACTAGGAGATTTTTGTGTTTTTTTTTCAGATGCAATCTTTGTCGCATTTTTGGTGAATTAAGTGCAGAATGACCCCTTTTATCCAACATTGTCATCAACACTTCGTAAATAATTGCCGCTAAAAACAAGGCATTTTACCACCTCACAACCAACCAAAAACCACTGCAAACGTACAGTGGCGAGGTGCGAAGTGCAGCCAAAGATCGAAAAAGAACAGAATTAAAGAGCAGAGCACACAATACAAATATTTCAAGTTATAATTTACGAGGATTCTCTAGAATGTTTTGCGAGTATGTGAGAGTGTTTAAGGGTATCGCAAAACGAATCTTCGACTTTATGTTGTATGAGAAATTGTGAATGAAATACTTTTAAGAAGATTAGACTTTACAACTCTGGCAGAGCTTAAAAATAGGCTTAGGCAGTCTGGCAGCAAATAGCGGTAGGATCTCTCATATACGAATGAACAACAAACATACATATTTGCAGGTACGAATGTAAATATTTGCAGAATCAAAACACAATAACTGCTAAAAACCAAAGTAGACAAGATAATTTCATTTAAATTATTTTTAAATTATAAATTAATTTTCTGAAGCTCAGCTACGTACGTTCACAAGAGTCAAGTTGCAAGTTTAGACGTTCTACTGGTCGTAGGCAAAACAAACTAAACTTTATCTCTATTTTAGAGCAATGTGGATGATGTGTGCTGTGCTTTATATATATATATGTGTGTGTGTGTGTGTATTTGTCGTTACTAGCTCGTAGAATAAGTAAATGTTGTACTAAACAAAAAAAAAAAAACTTATCAAATGCTCAGATCACTTAGCGATCATTTAACCAACATTTGTGTAAAGTCAAAAGAAGTTACAATTTCAGCTTAAAACTAAACCAACCGACACAAGAAAACAACTGGACATGGATTGGACACAGTCAGAAAAAAGAAAAACCAAAATCAAATGGATAACGATACTTTGACTTTATTTTATTGCAAGTGCTCTAGAATTATATTTATTTTTAAATAAAACAAAATAAAATAAAATATTAAAAGAAACAAAAAAATACTGTAACAAAAACCAACTTGAAAAAGAACGAAGAAAAGGAAACAAACTTTACGACCGAAAAGCATTATCTCATCTTTATCGGTATTTCATACAATTTGCCACAACAACAGTATAATTGAAATCCGAATTTATATGTTTGAGCGCATCACAACCAAATAGGAGTTTAGCCGAATTTCGTACACCCACCATCAACATTTTTTAGTTTAGCACTCATAATCATAAATATAGAGGGGAAAACATATTTTTGAAACAGAAAAATGTCTTCCATTTTCTGCCCATTAATTTATATTGAATATAGAACGATTAAGTATAATTTTTATTTTAACTCTTGCCAATGTAGAATATATATAGATTTGGGAATACGCCTTTTATAGGGGGCATGCGTTTTAAAGTGCTCGGGTGGGTTATATTGGCCATTAATCTATCAGTGCAGAATTTTAACATCTTACATGTCTTCAGTTTTAAAAGGTTTTAAGTTTTACAGATTGAACAAAAATGTTTCTATGGGTCTAAGTGTCACAAAACCTTAATAATTTCTGTGTAAACATTTACCAGTTTATAGACCAGATAGAAGGATGTCCTTATAGACTTTCCTATGTATGTAAATATAACGACTGAGGTAGAATATATTCACTATTTGAAATCGCAAATTTATATTCTATAAAAATTACTAACGGAATGACAAACTTATATTTATTATTGTTGCTCATGGTGAAGGGGAAAATGGGAAAAATCGCATAAGGATAATAATGATGATGACGATGGTGGTGGTGGCGATGGTATGCGAGTGGAGTATTCGTAGTGTTTAGTAGATGTCAGCTATAAAATGAGTAAGTCAGAGAGCAGCATGCGCGCATGTTTGGAATTCACTAGAGATAAGAGTCGACAAATTGCTATCTTAACTGCTTTTAACGCGTCTAAAGAATGACCATAACGAGTGCAAACACCGAATAAGACACCAAGAAAAGGAATAAAAGAAAATACAAACATGACAGCTGAACGTATAGAGTGAGAAATAAATGTGTGTATGTAACTGATTTTATTATATCACACAATGATTTAGGAGAAAAGACTCTTAATCAACCACCCGTACTTAGAATTTGTCACATAACGACGCAAAAAATAGGGTTTTTATTTAATGAATTAAAAAGGCTTTGATTTTAAAGAACGAAAATAATGGAAACTAAACGTAAAGATGATTGTCGCACTTAAATAAATTCTTTTAGAGTTTTTAAGAAATTCATCAAATAATGCAAAAGACTTTTAATGGATATCCATAAGTCTATAAAGAATGATTCCAATTTTTTCAATATAACCCTTAGAAGGATCTTCTACGATACATACATATACGATGTTTTAAAATAAATTTGTTTGCTCTATTAATTTTCTGGTAATCAAAATGCTTGCACATGCAGGTACATGCAAGCGCAGACATAGAAACATATTGCATCTACTCCTTACCTTCTAATAATATGTAAATTATCAAGACAAACACCACATGAGCCCAGGAAAAAAATAAATATAATGAAACGAGCCACCTCCTCTGCATTTTGTTGTAAAGTTGTTCCCATTTATTTTTTGAACAAAGCGTAACTTTATCATTCAACGCGTTTTTTATGTTGTACTCCATATGAACATATATGTATGTACATACAAACATACTGACAAATATGTTAATGTTTAAGAGTATTCCTTAGATAATGATCTTTATTTTTTCGAACCCATTTATCAGCCCTACTTTGACGGCAAAACAAACAAAAAACACCATAAGGAGGACAATTGATATTAAGATGCCATGCTGTGCTTTTGGCGAAAGAAAACAGAGAGAACCCATAGAGTACCATAGAATCAAACCATTGTGGAAGTGTAGAAACATTATTTGCCTAGATTCTAAAGATAGATTGGACAAAGAGTTGAAATAAATAATGTAGATTGAATTGGCGTTGATTTGTCAACATGACACACATTTCTGTTCTACAATTTGTTTCCTTTAAATGCAACACATTTCATTTAAACACCGCGCTATATATAAAGTACATACAAACATACATACATTAGTAGTTGTACGTTTACTTTTTTTTCTTTGACTTGTGGCAAATAAAAAAAAAAGAATAGAAAAAATATACTTAAACAATCACCAACAGAAATATTGGCATTATTTACTTTTACAGCCAAGTTTTACACTCGAATTTTTTGGTTAGTTAAAACAATAAATTTTTCAAAAAGCGATAGGTAAAAACCAGTTAAACTGACGTCACTTAAATTTCTCAACATTATTGTTAATCAGCTACACCTTCATAAAAAAATCCTTAAAAAAAATAATTTTCTAACTAAACCTTAATCCAAGGGTTAATGTCTCCATATACTGTATTGAATCCAAACTAAAGGACAGTTTAAAGAAAAGTAGGAATGTGCTTTCGAATAAGGACTCTAATGCTGGTTAAGGTGTTATAATGCAACACATACGATGTACAGCGAAAGTTTAGTCTTTGACTCCTAAGCAGGGGTTGGAACTTGTATCCAGTTCTCTTAACTCAACACTTTCTTCGAGAGTAACAGTAAAACATTATTGCTGCTATTGTTGGTTCACGTTAAGTTTAATATTCAGTGAAAATTAATAAATACGTGACATTAAGTGATCTTTAACGACACACATGCGTACAAACAGCCAAGCAGTAGTATCGGTGGTGTTTCCCATGCATTGCATTTTTTCGTGTTAAGTGTGTCTAAAGGGTGTGTGTATTAAATAATATTTAAATATTAAAGACAAGTTATCAAAACTTCAAGATCTTACAGAAAGCGCGTGTTTGAATGTTAAACAACAGCAGCTGATTGCTTCGGTCTTTCGCAGCAGTGATTGTCTTACAGAGCAGATTTTGTCATAAAGTTTATGGCAGACATTTTTTCTCTTATTATTCATCAAGGTTTTTACCAAAAAAAATTTGGGTAATATTGTTTAAAGCCAAACGCAAAAAAAAGATGTTAAATTCGAAATACTGACTACTTAATCTAGTTATCAATTAAATGCCATCTGTTTGTGCCCAGAAAAAGCTCTGAGTAAGCGCTCATAAAAAGAAACCATTGATTATTACAAAATTTATTGTAAAAGCCACTCATGGTAATGATGATGGTGATGACGACGATAATAATAATGTCGCTTAAACCGCAGCAAATAAATGTTTACCACCAAACATGATTCATACTTGGGGATTAAGCAACCATCAATTGTGAGATGAGTGTGAAACCAAAAGCAGTAACAAAAGCAAAGTCCATGTATCAGAATTGGTACTAGATTTACGTAGACTCTGCGGCTGCTGTTGCTGTCCCTGATTTACTCTTATATGGCTACCAAGTTTAATTAAGTAAAGTTCTAGTTTTTTTTATTTTAAAAATGTTTTGGGGTTTTTTTCCTTTAGGGAAAATTCTAATTTGCAAAATAGGCAAAATCGGCCGATTATCAGCTAAAACATAATCAAGGAACAACATATATTTTTATACAATAATAAATTTTATTATGAGGTTTTTTTTAAACAGATATTGGTCCAGTTTGTCAATTAGTCTGTAAACAACTTTTAAATATAAACAATAATTTTTTTAAAAAATTATGGTTTAAAGGGCCCCAAATATTACTAGACATTTTTTTTGGTAAATATTTTTTTAATTAGATTTTTTTTAACACCAAATTTTTTTGCTAAATATTTTGTCTTTAGAGAATCCCTTATTATAAATTTTTGTTTGACTTTGTTTTAAAAGAAGATTTGTCAATAGTTTTTTTTCAATTGTTCGTTTAATTTTCCTTTCATTTATAGCAGTTTTTCATAATTTTTTATTTTATTTCCACTTGATTTTATTTTCATTAATAATATTATTTCTTTGAGAAAAAATTTTAATGAGAAAATATTAGATACATTTTTTCAATAAACCGCCTTTTTATAGACAATTTTTAACAATTTATTTAAGATATGTTTTATAATTTTAGTATAAAAAAATTAAGGAAATTATAATCTTTCAAAGGCTTTTTTAAAATTCGATACCTTTGATTTAACTTTGTGTAACTTATTTTATCATTTTTTCCACCTTATTTTACATCTTTATAATTAAAAAAAAATTTTAATTAAATAATGAAAAAAGGAAATCGCTAAGATTTTGATAGGATGTACCAGTATTTGCGTAAAAATTAATTTTTTAAGGTGTGTATGAGGACTGAAAAAGAAATGCAGTTGTGTGTGTATGTGTTTGTTGAATGACTGGCACAGCAGTAAGCCACCATGTACATACTTACATATGTATTGCGAAAATCTTAAGGTAGCTGCTTGCTAGTTGAATCCATTACAGCCATCCTAAACTAAACTAATGTTTGTGTATACAAATATTACGACGATAAGCAGCAGCAGTATCCGTAATAACAAACAAACAAACATTTTAAGTCATTCTTTTAATATTCAAGCAGATGAAAAAAACAACAAAATATGCACACTGAGCAACAAGCAGCAAGAAAGCGAATTGAACAACAACAACAACAACATTACCAATTGCTCAAGCAAAAGAAACATAATTTTATGTTGCCAAAAAAAGACACAAATACTATTACAAGTGTGTTAAGCCCATGTTCGGTTGTATTTAAGTTTTGTCGAATTCCTTTGAAAAACCACACGTGCCACAGCACTCGACACCACACAGTGTAACCAATGTGTTGCAGTATAAACAGATCATCCCAAACACACTAGTTTCATTTAAAAAACTTCTTCGCCTACAACTTTTTCTCCCTGTTAGTTTCCTACTACATACTACGATGACTAACTAACGCTTAAGAAAACATTCATACATATACTCGTATTCCAGTTAAGCACAAAGAGTGCTTGAATGTTTGTTGCACTTCCTGTCACCTCCTGCTGTAGACGCAAGTTGTAAATCTCCCATTTGTAGTCCACCAGCACGGTATGCGGGCCAATGCAGTTGCTGTTCTTGGAATGATCTTGTTGTAACAGCAGTAGTTGTTACTTATTTCTTTAGCATTAAATTTAACCACGTTCCATATCCAACTGGTTGGCTGGCTACGCCAATCTACTCCTCCGAAAAAAACAAAAATTGCAGTTGATATGATAATACGCACTTTTGTGTGCACATCCTTCAACTACGTATATGTATGTATGAGCTTGCATATGTATGTATGTATTTACTATTTACAGATTTATGTGCGTTTAAGTGCATTCGTCTGTATGTGTTGATTCATGCTGGTTTGAAAAAAGTTTTTTTTTTTGTTGTGATGAAAATACAGTAGCCACTTAAGGGCATTCTTTACGCATTTGGTTGTCCAATTTAATGATACGGAAAGGTGACGGCAACGAACCAGGGAATAAAGATATTTTCTACTTTTTGTTTTAGTTACAATGTTATTGCAATTAAATAAGTAAAGGTTTTTTTTATTAAAAAATGTCTTTTTGTACTTTTTGCTTGAAAGCTTAAGTATTGCGTTGCGGCATTCAACAGGGACTTGCAGGCAGACATTTTAAAATTTTAAAAATGGTTTCTTAAAATAATTGAAACAAATGTAAAATATTTGCTTTAAACGATTATTTTCAGTAAAGAATATTATAATAATTGCAACTTTTAAATAACATGTGGCCACTAAAATGCTAATAAGAGATGATGTATTAAATTTATGGATAAATTTCTTTAACTCCTTGTGGAGCGTAGGGCTATAAAAAATATAATAGATTTTTGATATTTTATTTCAAATGATGCTGAAGTAAAGATTCCCAATTTTTTTATTGAATTCAAAAAACATTAGAAATAAAAACAAACATAGTAGTTCTACTTGGTTAATATAAAACTTATTAAAGGTCACATAAAGTGGTTTGACAGAAAACTTACTTACTTGTTTTTAGCGGGTTTGCTGCAACGCAATTTGGAGTTTAATTTTTGTCATCTTTATACTTGAGAATATTGCTCCGTAAAATTATTTAAATTTCGCTTTTGAAATAGTTTATACCTTAAAATAGAATTAAAGAATTTGTTGAATCTAAAACTTTGCAAATAATAAAGTTATTAACAAATAAAGTTAATTTAAAAAAAATCATGTAAAAAAAGCTATACATAGATATATTTTTAACATAACATTTTTGGTTATATCTTTTGATTCATACAGAAGCTTTATAGAATTATTTTCTATTTAATAAAATGCAGCTACAATTGGCCATCGTTAGGACTAAGTTTATCAATAATTTTAGGGTTTGTTGTTTAAAATCGGTTGGCCTTGAAATGGTGGCATTAAACATATTGTAAATGATTTGTTGTTTTTTTTTTTGGTTGCCTGCAGAAAATTATTATAGAGACTAAAAAACGTTTTACTTAATCACTGGTCTTTGTCTCTACAAATCCCCACAAATTAGAGAGCTCAGCCTACGCACAACATCTTCGGACTGACACTATTTCTGAAGTAGCACTATTTTGGCGAAAAAGAAAACTCAATATATTAAAACCTGAACAAAACCTATTATTAGATTTAACCAACCAATCAACCGAACAAAAAAAAAAAAATGAATAAGAAAAGCACAGAAAGCATTAACGGTTGGCCGCATCAATAATAAATAACAATGAAATTCGAAAAAGAAATCTGTCAGTCATGTCAGTTACGAGAGCAAAACACGTAGCGACTGAATTTTGGTGGGAACCAAATAAAATAATCGCCCACAAACACACACACAAACACGCACATAAAATTTGCCAATCATTCATTGTATAAACGGATAAAGAGACAGACAGACAGACAGACGTAGAGGAAAACGATTCGCTTGGGTTTCGTTTATAATAATAATTTAATTTGCCGCAATTTAGCACCGTTTATCAAAATAACAAAATGTATCAATAACAATAAAAATAATTTTACTAATAATATTAAATTGTGCGTTTTCAAAGTCAAAATGCATAAAACTTGTACAAGAGAAATGGATACTGGCTTCCTCCATATGGCAGGGTAATGAAGATTGGTGTCTTTTTTCTTTGGATGTAACGGATTCTAAAACAAAATTAAAGAATTTAGAACTCAACTCCTTGAAAAGTGTCTAAACACTACTTGTATTTTATGTTTAAATCATTAAAATTTATTTAATTTATACCGCTATTTAAGATGTTTTTACTTTATTATTATTGTTGCTGTTGTTTTTATTTAAAGAAATAAAATTTTACTTTGTATTCTTTGTTACTTGTTTGGACATGATTTTGTGTCCAGCCCAAATTAAACGCCCCCCCTTTACAGTGTTTATAGCTACCAAAGAGGCAAGAAACAGTCAGTCAGTCACTCACTCATTTATTTTTAATGCCACAGACAGAGATCCAACATACTAAATGCGAATGATCACTTCGATACATAGTAACATTTCCAAAGTCATAAAGAAGATTGGTCTCTGGTCGAGGGCAGTGAATTTAAAATTGCTGCTGCTTTAGCATTTAATCCATTTAAACCAGGCTAAGACTAGTAAATGTGGTCAGTGGAATATGCCGCAATATTTTTTGTTGAGTTTGTTATCAAGCAGTGAAATTCCTTGAATTTTGTAGCAAATGAAATTTGTCTAAAACTAAAAAAAAAAGAAAACAAAATGTGGGCGCATAATTTTTATTTTTTTTTTCGTTTATTTTTATATTGTCTTGCATTTGTTTGATTTAAGAGGAGCAGAGCACATCAGTTTAAATATTTTCCCCGGCTGTCTGCTTTACGTTGTGAGCGTCTGTCCAATTGTCTGGTCTAAAAATGTTTTGTGCCGTAGCATTGTAGCCTGTTATTAAATTGTCAAAAGTTCAAAAAGAAATAATTTTCGAAAAATTTCATGCCACTGCTGTTTAATTTTGTTCCTTTTTTTTTGCTTAAAAAGAAGGTCTTTTTACATGTTTTGCTTCTTAAATGATTTCTAGTAATAAGAAATAAGATTTTTAGTAGGGGTTTGAACTGTTTTTAATACTTAATGCGACTTTCTAGAACTGTACACTAAAGAATAATATATCATTAGAAAGCTTTTAAAGGTAATGTTTGAAGCTAAGCTCTTACACATTGGATTAAATATTCCATAATATTTGTACAGGATTCCTTGCATAGAAGCTGTTTTTTTAAATAAAAAAAATTTTATTTTGCTTTTAATATATCGAGCGATATATTATATATAGCTGAGCGATAACTTTCTGTTAAATGAAGATTTGTTGACATTTTTCTATTGATTGAGAAATTAATTAAAACTTCTTAAAATAAAACAAAACATCTTTGTTAATATATTTATAAAACTAAAGTTGATCATAATTTTTTTTTAAAGCAAGAATTTAAAAGAAAATTTAAAAAAAAACTTAATGGAAAAAAATCAGCAAAGATCCCAAAATATTTTTCGTTGGACTTTAACAAACCATTTAATAAACTAAAAGTATCGATTTAAACTAAAACACTAGTATCAGAAGCATCAGCCTAATTGGGCGTATTATGTGTGATTCTTAGCCATTTATACAGTTTATGGTTTTATAAGTGTTCCCTGGAATGTATGTATATACACTTATACATAGATATATACATATGTATGTATACAAGCTAATCATTCTACCATTTCTCAAAAAAACAAAAAAAAAAACCATCCATCCAACCAAATATTCATCCATTAAAAACAACAACAAACTCAGACAAATAAATTTAATAATAATCTGGCGTTTCTTTTCCACATTATGATCTACTTTGTAGTTTTATGATTCGAACGATCAAGATGATGATGATGATGAGCTGCTAAAGAAGTTCTAAAAGAAAAAAAGAAGAAGAAGACGAAAAAAAAAACCAGTGAACAAGGCGTGTGAACATTTTGTAAAGAATAAAATTCCAAAACAAAAATAGATCAATTATCACTTTACAAATTCAACTACATACATCTATTGTTTGTATGAATAAAATGAAATTTTTCTAAGATCCATTCATCTATCCATGTCCAGCTATCTATCTTTCTGTATAAACGTGGATACACTTTTTGTTAAATATACTGTCAGTACTGTGCAGTATTTAGTGGCACCCCATACCCATACAATTACTAATCAAAGGCGTTTATTAAGCAACAACATATGTTTGAGCCAGGCTCAAGTCTGCTCAATTTAATGTTACGTTTGTGGTTGTTTTTGCTGTTTGTGGCCAACGAAAAACAAATGGTGGGCGGACCACGTTTCGCTTTCACAGTAAATTGTTACAATTTGTTGTGTTTTAAAATTATTAATGTTGCACCGACGCCGTTACCGCCACTGACACTGCCACCGCCATCGAAGTCGTAGCCACAACCAAAAAACACTTTTTCAAACACCATCCCAAAGCTGCAGCCAACTGATACATTCAAATCGATACTTTGGCCAAGTTATTAAATAATTTTTGATTGAGTATGTGAATAGTTTATTGTATATAAAGTGTAACTTAAAAAAAAAATGCACGAATTTCGATTAAAAAAAAATAATTTAACATTTGCTAATGTTTACGACTAAATTTGGTAAAATCATGTTTGTTTAAGCATATTTCTTAGGAATTGTGAAATAATGAAACCTTAAATAAAGTTTTTCGTGAATAACAAAAGTGAGCAATTAGAACACCTGACAAAAGCAGTTGAGAAGTGATATTTTTATTTTAATTTTATCTTAATAGAAAAAAAAATAATATTTTTAAATGTTTAAAAAGAAATTCCAAAACTTTTTATATAAAAAAAATTATTAAGAATTTCCTTTAAAACCAATATTTTACTAAAAGTTGCTTTTAAGTGTTTTTTTTCTGAGTTTTTTTAAAAATAGTTTTTTTTACAGATAAAGCGCGTATCGCAAAAAAATGTTGCGCATTTTTTAGTAAAGTATTCGATGAACTGTTATTTAGTTAGTTTTCGTTCTTATCTAAAATAAAGAGCAACCGAAAAGATCTAGGGACGGCAACTACATTCAGACAAAGCTACGGTTTGGTAATTGTTTATGCTTCGACGAAACCCAAAAAAAAACCCACAAACTCGAGTGATATATATAGCGCCACAGAAAATAGATATTTTATTAAGCTGGCGTTTAATTACAGTAAAAAACCTACTTTGGTACCGACAAACAAAGACTACTAGATAAATTATCATCGATTGCAACTTGTTAACTGTAAATATTTTTCATGTATATATTTTTTAAAAATTTTATTTTGACCTTTATCAATATTTTATTTCTATCTTGATTCTTCAAATGGGTTTTTAAAGTCATTTGAATAAATAAATAAAGAATTTTTATTTAATATTTAATTTAATTACTCAATTATATTAATATTTTTCGTTATTCCATCATGATAATGGATTAATTGCAGACTAACATTGAAGTTCATTATAATTTGGCTTCAACAAACACACAGCTTGTAAAAACATAAGTAGCATTATTGTTTATAGTTGACATTACTGGATTACTCTTAACTAAAGCAACGCTGTTATTAATAAAAAATGGAACAAAAAATAACAAGCAAAGTGTTTCTAGTAATTTTTTGTTTGATTTAAGTTTGGCATTTGCTTTTTAATTTCTTTAATTCATTTATTACAGGCATTATAGCGATAACGTTTCTTTTTAAAATAAACTTGCAATTTATAATGTGAACATTTCTCAATGATTCACTTGCATGTGGCAACGGAGAATAAGTGCAGCATAATACTTACACAAAAGGTAATTTAACAGATTGCAGTTTAAACGATTTCGACAGTCAGCAAACAAAAAGTTTATTAATTGCTTTAAACAGAAAAATTATTTTGAGTAAAAACATTTTGTTCATTTGTGTTGTTTCTGCTGTTCTGTATGAATTACAAAAGAGCTTCTCGAAAGATTTCAAAACATTTGTCAATTTAGTTTATTTATTTACTTTTTTGTACCACAAAATCCTATTAGAAGTCTTAAAGACATAGAGTCAATGACTAAATGTATAAATAAACGAATGAATGAAATGTGACTGACTGACTGATTGTGCCGTAGTAACATTAAAAGGAAACAGACTGCAATAAACATTGCAGCAACACAATTGTCGTTGTTACT
>NDXZ01029385.1:0-11562 GCA_003055125.1 Paykullia maculata
AAAAAAAATTTTAATTTTTTTTTTGTTTTTTTTTTACACAAAAATGAATATACTGGAACAAAAAGCAAAAAAAAAAACGTTTGTGCATTTTGAAAAAAATTTACTAATATACACACAGAGAAAGTAGTGAAGGGTATATAAGATTCGGTATAGCCGAATATAACGTTCTTACTAGTTTATTGTCGGCTACCCACGTTTTAATGAAATATAAAGTGTGTTTTTATAGAGGTATAAAACTTTAAGTTGGCAACACTTTTTTAAATTTAGTTTGGTTTGGGTCTAAACAACGCTTCCAAATTGTGCAAGTTTATCTTGAAAATCATAGTTCTGTTCGAAATGTTTCGTTTAGCAATGAAGCTCACTTTTGTTTGAAAGGATACGTCAATAAACGTCAAACGGATACGTCAATAAACAAAACTGCCGTATTTGGAGTGATGATAATCCTCAAGTGTATGTTTAAACACCGTTACATCCAGAAAAACTGACTGTTTGGTGTGCTTTATGGGCTGGCGGAATCATTGGTCCGCACTTCTTTAAAAACGATGCTGGTGAGAACGTTACAGTCAATGGTGACCGCTATAGAGCCATGATTATTGACTTTTTCGTTTATCAATTGAACAGCCATGATGAGCAGGAGCTGTGGTTTCAACAAGACGACGCAATATGTCACACAGCTCGTGCTACAATTGATTTATCGAAGGAAACGTTTCGTAACCGCATAGTTTCACCTTTCGGACCCGTGAATTGGCCTCCAAGATCGTGCGATTTAACGACGCTAGACTTTTTTTCTGTGGGAATATGTGAAGTCGCTAGTTATACCGATAAGCCCGAAACGATTGACCATTTGGAGGACAACATTTGCCGCGTTATTGCCTATATGCGGCCACAAATGTTGGAAAAAGTCATCGAAAATTGGCCCACCAGATTAGACTACGTCCGAGCCAGCCATCGCGGTCATATGCCAGAAGTCATATTTAAATTATATAAAGATTATCTTTCGCATAAAGTAAATTTCATGTCAATTTAAAAAAAAATGCATCTTTGTTTTATTCCATTTCAAAGTTCTAATCCTCTAGAAACCTCTAAAAAAACACCCTTTATAAGAAATTAAGTGTTTGAAGATGTTTATGAATTTCATGACGGTTTTCAAATCGACTATTAAGGTTATTTCCAAGTCTTTCTGTAGAACGTAACAAACCTTAGTTTAGTTCTCAGGAAGCCGAATATAATACATTATTGATAATGAGTTCTGTAAACTCATACAATCAATTGGATATTTTACTTATTGAAAGCAATAAGTTACATAAGTAATAACTTATTTAATTCCTGATTTGTAATCGAAAGAGTTTCTTTATTCATTAATAGTACATATAAAGTAATACAACATTACAACCAATATGACTTTACAGTTTATACAATTGAAAGATTAAACCAATTAATTAAAAAGGCAAATCAATGATTTCTTTTGGAATTACCCTTTAATTAATTGAAACATTCTTTCATGGTTATTTATCAAAAAAGTTTATTTGTTTTGGTCAATAGAATAATAGAATACAGTAAATTTTGCGGAGAAATTTTATAAATATTTAAACAACAAAATACAATAACAATTACGATAAAAACATTAAAATTAGTTTCCATTAGTACACATTGTAATAATTCAGTCAGTCAAGAAGCTAAGACGCCTATTTTTATCTTTAGCGAAAATAAACAAATTAAATATCTTAAGAAAGAAAAGCAATCGCACCAGCAAAATAATTGAGAACATAAAACATTAACAAATAAGCGAACTACGAACACAATCATAATAATTAAATGATAAAATATAAAAAATCGCTTCCGGAAATATGTATAAAAAATAATGTTAAGAAAAATGATTATAACAACAAAAGCAAAAAATTAAGTCAGTTTATTTTTCTTTAAAAAAAAGGGATATATCAAATATCATAGAAAAAAGCAAGTTAGTCAGTCAAGTACGACAATTTAATCTTCTACACTTTATATTATATTATATCTATAAAATTGTTTGTTCTGAATTTTTATTAGGAACTAAATATTGAACATTAGTCAACCAAACATTGAACATATATCAACCAGTTTTGTAAACCGTTAGTGATTTTCGAGAGTAGACTTTATATGGGACCTAGAAGCAATTATGTGCTGGTCGTTAATAAATTTGGTGGGCGGTAGAAAAAGAAATTTCTCTCTATCTGCGGAAAATGTGGGCCACTAGCACTAGTCTCATGACTTCTTAAAGGAATTTACATACATACATATGAGTATCAGTTGATGGGTTAATAATATATATATATATATATAATAAATTCAACAATGAATTAACAATTGGTTATTAAAAAAATTTATAGTTTATGTATTAAAAACGATAAATTTCGCTTAGGTCAATTCAGTAACCTGTCAGAGTGATTCTAAAAGTTGCTAATTGACCACCTCCAATGTCAACACCCAGACACGTGACTAGTTTTATGTCACTTTCTTGTTCTTAAGGAAGGTATGTTTTTTGGAAATGGATTCTTCCTTTTGTCCTCTTTTATTCTGGTATGTTAAAACTAAAAATCTATGTAACCGTAGGAAAAAACCCATTTAACCGTAGGAAATACTTACTTGACATGTCTGGTTCCGTGTCAAGCTCTAAATCTGGCTTTCGAATTACGAAACTTGGCCCTAACAGTTACAAGTTACAAGCCAAACCTAAGCTTAAGCTGCTGCACTCTGTTAACATTTAACATACATACATATGTACATATGTATTTGCAAATATTATCTAAGTCTAAAATTTGAAAAGGTGATAAGGGCATTAAGGTGATTTTTGGAAGTAGGCCTTAAATGGGAGCACAAAGATCGATCCAGTTAAGGATGGGTGTTGAACTTTTTTTCGCTGCCTTTACAAACAGCATCACAAACGCATAATATTATTTTCCCTAATAGAAGTGTAAGACATAAAAATGTATGTATATATGAACTATTTATAGTATTTACTTCTTGAAGTGATTGATAGCAGGCAATTTAAAAAGCAAAAACTTTTATTAAATGAAAGTTTAAATTTAAATGAAATTTGTTAATCTAATGTGTTGTATTGTTTTCATGGTTATTGAAATAAATACATACATACATACATGCATAGATACATGCATACATACATACATACATGCATACATACATATGTACATACAAATGTTTGTATAAAGTATACGAGTCCAACAATTGTTGATTCCGATTGCTTCACGATATCAAGGATGAGTTTTGTTGCATAACTGCAAAAACACTTATTCACTTCAAAAAAAATCAATTATTATACCTTTCACCAGAGGTGACAAGGGTATATATAAGTTTGTCATTCCGTTTGTAATTTCTACAATATTCATTTGCGACCCCATAAAGTATATATATTCTAAATCCTTATAGATATGGAAGTCGATTGAGCCATGTCCGTCTGTATGTCTGTCTGTTGAAATCAACTTTTCTTAGCCCCCCGATGTCGTACGGACCCGTTACTGATATCAAAAAATTCGCTATTAAAAATCACCAAAATCCGACAATTAACGAAATATAAGCAAAAAAAAATTGTTTTTGGTTTTTTATACAAAAATTATTATATTTGTGTGAGACATGCCTTTTTGGGAAATTTAAAAAAAAAACTAATTTCTAAGACTTTAAATACCTTTCGGACATGTAAATATATACGTACATACATATTTACACACATACATACATTCATAAATAAACGTAGTGAAGGGTATATATGATTTGGCCCAGCCGAATATAACACTCTTACTTGTTTCTTTTTTTGCAGAGACGCTACTAAAATGTTATTTTTGTATCTTTATCTTAATATATAAAATAGTAACGTGACTGATTGATTCATCATCGATCGCACAGCCCAAACGCATAAAGCTAGAGACATGAACTTTGGACTGTGGGTACCACTTTCATTGTTTAGATCCACTAAGAAAGGGAAATATCGGTAACCTTATACCTGCTAAGCTAAACAAGATACAAATAAAAAAGCATTGTATTCTACTTCAAAAAATAACTGGATAGGTGTCTGGTACATTTTTAAAATTTGGAAGCCTGGTTAATAAAAACGGGTAAAACCTATATTTCGGTACTTTTTAAGGCCATTATAACTACTAAACCAATAAACATAGACATAATTTAAACTACGTTCGTCACATAAGTATATGTACATTAGGCGATTTCTATCTGTCCGCGTGTTGGTTGAAATCAGCATTTTTTAAACCCCTAGATGTCGCAATGTCCTATTTGTAGTAATAAAAAATTTAGAAATATTTTGTAATTTTGTAAGTATTTACGGGTTTTTTTGGTTGTTTTTTTAACTCAAGTATTCATTCAGCTGTTTGTAGTGCAAATTTTTGTAAAATTATTTTGCACCGTCAAAATGAACTAAACTTAAATAATTAAACTATGCAAAGAAGGCAAAGGCTTGCATTCTAATTTATAAATATGTATAAAAGTTAATATTTAAATTCATAATTGTTCCTTATGAAACCCCTAATACGCAATAGTTTTGTTTTTTGTTTTTTATTTTAATACATAACTTTTTTAATGTCAAAAACAGATTTTAATATTATACTCGTAGTATAAAAAGAATTTGATGGAAATAAGCCGTTTTTTTTTTATAAACTTAAATACATAGTAAATATATGACATAATTTTTGTCATAATCCCAGATATTTTTTATAAAAGGTCAATCATTATATAGAGCAAACACATAACAACACCGTTTACCGTAAAGCGTAATATTTTAAAAAAAAATTAAGAAAACTGTAGCTGACATTATTATTGTAAGCTTAGAAACGTAGGTGTTTTGTTTTTACGTATTTTAAAGCACAATAGATATAGCAGCTACACGTTTTAAACAACAACATCCATTTCATGAAATCTACGGATTAAACTGGAATGAGGGATGTCATTTAGAATTTGTTAGACAATTCCCTTATTTTTTAGAGAAATGACGAACGTAGTTAAAATTATGTTTGTATGTTTATTGGTTTAATAGTTATAACGGCCCCAAAAAAATGTTTCCCCTTTTTACCCTCTAAATACATATTTTAATTTCCAAAAATCCCTTCTTAGTGGATCTATACAACAGCAGTTTGTGAAGCATTGCTGTTAAATTGCGGATTACTGCATACATAGGTAAAAATTATTTTAATACATTTTATCTTCCTAGTAGTTTCCGCTATTATTTACTCTTTTCCCTATGTTTAGTGGACTTTTCTTTATTCCTATAATTTTTTTTAGTTTTCACACATACATATTTGTTTACTATCATTTTATATTTTTCCTAAATAAATTTTACGAAATACTTTCTTAGTTGGGCAAGTTCTTAACGTATGCAACCAGCCTTTCAAGTTTTTGCTCCCTACTCCTCCCTCTCTTTGAACATTTTGCCATACATGTTTCAGAGTTAGAGTACATAGATCAGGCATGGAAAATCGAGATTTTCCATGCTGAACCATAATGGTACTGAACTTTATAAAATGACGTACTTTTTTTGTTATATAAAGTACTTTGCCACATATTTATAATACGAAGTTTTTAACTTATTCAAATAAAAGTTACTGACTTTAAATAAAGCGGTAGTACTGCAATATTTTCTATGATAAAAAGTACTAAACAAAGTAAACATAATGGTGAAGAATTTTTCACTCCTGAAATAAATACAATAGATTTTGAAATAAAACGTATGTAATTCTATTTTTTTTTTCAAAAATTATTTACTTTAATGGTGGCTTTTAATCAAATAAAAATCTTGAAAACAAACAGAATCTTTAATATACATATGTATACATATTATATATAGTATATATATAGATAATTGCACATCTTGCAAATTAAAGACGATTCATTGTTTAATACGCATCAATTGATTTTATTTAGTTTTCAATAAATTCGATTTTGTTTTAGTTTTATTACTTTGCCTTTGTTTCGAAAGATCTATTGCATTTTGTTTCCTCTCAATTGTTAATTAAACGATGACCTAAACACAATTAAAACTGATTTAGAAAAAAATAAAAATTATAGTAAATTTTTTTAAGTTAACATTTTTTATCACATTAAACATGTGTAAGCCGCAAAGTGTGATAGTAAGTTTAAATGTGCTAATAAAATGCATTGCTTTTATTAAAAAATTTATACAAACATACTTCTCAAATGAATACTGAGGGAAATTGCAAGTATATAGTATATCCAAATTGGTTAAGGTTTATAAAACAAAATTTCCATACAAATTTTAAAATTTCTTAAAGAAAATGTTTAAACAAAAAACATTAATTAAAAAAATTTAATATTATATTAATTGTTCGCATTAAAAATTCGCATTAAAGCCTTAATAGAAAAACAAAATCAACAACTTAAAAACAACATTGAAAGAATGATCTTAGAGTCAAAGCTCTCTCTAATCCTCTTTAATACAAACTTTAACTATACCAATTCTTACATCTTTCCTATACTTCCTATATATTATTCTATATAAATTGTAATACTCTATATAAAAAAAATTATTTTTAAATTTGCATATGGAGTTTAACAGTTCGGAATAATATTCTTTTTTAAACACAATTTAAGATGTGGATGGCAGAAATGTAGCAACATGTTGAATTTACGTACAGACATTTTTAGAAGTTGAAAAAAACATTTTTAGGCATATAAAAAAATTGTTTTTTATGTATTAAAATATGCACTAAAAGAGTCTTATGTGCTCTATAAACTCGAAAATGCTGCAAAATGCTTTTAAAATAGATATATGCAAAAAATGCTGTGTCGTGTAAAATATGCACTAAAATATGCTTTTAAAATATAAATAACAAATCGATGCCAAAATAACGGATAAACACCTTATCTCCGCCTTAATACGTCGCACAGGGAAAAACATGTAATTGAATATTACGGTTTCTCTATTAATAAGCAATTAGTTTTATCTTCAAGCATTTATAATTTTAAATTAATTTTAATTTTTGATAAATTTGCTACTTATAGAAAACATTAGAAAAATTCTTTCTATTTTTTTAGTTTCCGATATGATATTAGCCAAGTGGAATGCATTTTCGAAACCAGCTACGATTTCATTATCAGCACTATTTTTCTTATCGGTACTACTGTTATTGTTGAATTTAAAATTGGTTGTTTGTAAATATTGTTCTGTCTCAACATTAAGAAATATGAAAACAAATCTGTTTTCTATTTCTATAAAATTTTGAGTTTAAATAGATAAAAATTTACATTTTGTACATACACACATGCATATATAATATAGGTACATACATATGTATATGTATACCTATTTCGTCTTTATCTTTTGTTAAATTTTTTAGTTTTTAAATATTTAATTGTTTTTCAGAAAATTTTTGTTGGTTTTTTTCTAAAAAAAATTAAAATTGAAATTAAGTAATTTAAAAAAAAAATATTAAAAACCACAATGTTCAAAAACAATAATAATATGTATAAATTTACTTGACCTTAACCACATTTAAAATTGTATGTACCCAACATGCCATACAGCAATCAAACTACAATTTAATTTTCTTAATATCGTTTATAAAATGTGAAGGAAAAGGAACTAGCAATGGTTTCCAAGGCCCCAAATTTAAAATAAAAAAAATTTGGAGAATGCTAAAGTAAAACAATAGTACTTTCGTAAGCTTACTGTTTATGTTTTTCAACAAATTCTCAAGCGTTTTTCAAGCTTAAGGCTTGTGTTGGTAAGCTTATTATTATTTTTTCTCAAGTCATTTGGTATGTTGGGTATGCACTAATGTAAGTATGTACATATGTATGGTATTAGGGATAGGCAAATGCAAAAAAAATATCGATATTTTTTCTTTCGATATATTTTCAACATCGTTGCCGGTCGATGACTGACGAAGGTGCTGTAAAAATACTGACATAAAAAGCACCCTCTGTTTGATGTGCTCACCTGTCAAACGGCTTCTCTCGAAGCAACTCTTTCCGAAAACACCGAGAAAGCCTGGCAAACTAAATATCTTAGGACGACTTCCGAAAGAACGGACGTGAAAAGCTGGACACAGTCAGCTTCACATGGTTAATGATTTGTTAAGGCCCTGACTGAATATTAGATTTAGTCGTTCGATATGTCAAAAATTGTATGTGTGTTCAGAAAATTTGATTGTGTGGACAAAAAGTGCATATGTGTGAAAGATTTTTTTGACAAGTGTGTCCGATTTGATAATCTTTGGGAAATTTTCATAAAATAGTAGTTTCTGTGCGATCAGAGTTGCTTTTTGTAAAGCAGCTGTACAAAAAAAATTACAAGTCATTTATTTATATTGTATAGAAACGTAAAAATATATTTGGGACCGATAATATTTGTAAAGATGCTTTTTTGGATGACAGTATTGCATCCAATCACACATTTTGTTGCGATTTTCTCATGTAGGACAGAACTCTATTCGATTTTTATTTGACATAATTGCACGAATTTGTAACATAGTCAGTCAGAGCCTTTAAATACAAAACAATGTAATCGAAACATTATTCACAAGATATGCACAATAAAATCGGATAAAGCTGAATACATCCCAACTATGAAACTGTATATAAAAATGTTAAATTTTCTCACTTGGCTGTTACGGGCGTGAATAAAATCTGGTTGCTGTAGACTTGAAAATACCTTAAATGGAATCAAATTAAACGTGCCGTAACTGTCAATACAAGCATTATAACAGTCTATTCCATAAAGACTATGACGAGATTTTGTTACAAATTAATAACATAAAATACAAAACCAAAGTTTAATAAAAATATCAAAATAAAATTGCAAGCAAAAGTGTTTATATATCGCAAAATAAAATATCGACGAAAGATATCGATTGATATTTAAAATATATCGATATTTTTAGGCCACCCTAATGGGTATAAAATAGAAATATGTTCTTTATCAACAAAAAACATTAAATTTATACAGCCCTGAACATAAGATATTATAACAAAATGTAGCACAGGATTAAAATTCTATTGTTCAGATGATGGCAATCGATAATAAAAAAATTGTACAGATAATTTTTAATAAACACGTACATACATATGTACATACTTAGTATATTCTACTAGCGATTCAAAAAAAATATATATATACATGAATCATATGTATGTATGTATATGTTTATGTTGTGCTTGTTTTTCTGGTGATGTTTCGTAATGTGGATTTATAGAACATCCTCTGACATTTATATTTTTGTTGTTGCTGTTATTTTTTTCCAAAACCAAAAAATGGACGATCACTAAGAATAAAAAACATTGTTGATGGCTAAAAATAAATATAATTTTAAATACTGAACACCTTAGACCGGGTTTATTATTGTTATTTTTGGCTCAATTTCTTTATCTAATTTTTACCCGTTTATGTTTTAACATACAAAAAATAATCATAATGTTTGCAACTCACCCCTAGCTACATTCGTGTTTTTTTAACTTAATTTATTTGTATTTGTTTTTAAATTTGTTTATTATTTTGATATTATTTCACTAGCACTAATATTTAAACAAACATAAATTTTATTCACATATGATAATACTGGTAAGAATTTGTTTTAATTTTAATTTTTTTTAATATTCTTAATTTTATTTGAGTTACACACGGATATTTTTGTTGTACCACTAGCAAAAAGGAAAAATTAATTACCGAAATTGTTTGCCACTCATTCGCAATAATGGTAATCAAGCGTTTTTTTCCAAAAAAAAAGTGTAGGCAATATATCTTAAAAAAAGTAATTTGGATAATAATGTACTAGCGATTTTTTATTAAACAAAAAGTTAAACTTAAAAGACCCATTTCATAAATTTTCTATAAAATATTGTAGAGAATTTGTTTAATAAGTTTAGAAAAACTTTTAATATAATTTCAATTTTCAAACCATAATCTATTTAATGTTAGCTCGAAAGAAATTGTTTAATAACGTATTATATAACAAGCTGTGCCCGGATTTTATTGCCGGTCCTATTTGATTTTTTGTATAGTTTTATTTAATCGTTCTGTAAATTTTACTTATGGCCAGTTTTTGAATGCTGTATTTATCTTCTATTTAAATGCAGAATTCATTTTTTCAGTACACACTTAAATACAACTTAAGTGCCCAATCTTCTTCATTTAAAGTCTATTTAAGTTTTATGAGTTTGTATATAATTTTAAACTTTTTTGGTTTTTGTCTTTGCTAGTTAAATTCGTTTTGGCTGTTGTCTTTGCTAGTTAAATGTGGCAAGGGTATATATAACTAAGTAAAGAAATAAAATATTAAATTCTTGATGGCGCATTGTATTTTTTCGAAGTAGTACATAAACTTTTATCAGTAAAATTTTAAACGTTCTGCATTTTCCACAACCTTTAACTGAAAAAATTATTTACCAATAACATTAATTCATTTTATGTATAGATTTGCAAAAGAAAACAAAAAGACGAACTTATCCGACCAATTTTAAAGTAACATCAGTCGCTCAAGATAATTTATTTTAATATTTATTTCTACTCAGCCCGCCAAAATTATTATAAAATCAATAAGGATCCAGAATATATATACTTTATAGGGTCGCAAATGAATATTGTAGAAATTATAAACAGAGTGTCAAACATCTACATATATATGTATATACCCTTGCCACATGTGTGAAGGGTATAAAAATTTACTTATCGCTATGGTTTAGCTAATGATATTTTATTCAGAGCTCATACTTTATTACCATTAGTTAAGCCACAAAAAGCCATTGTTTGACTATATGTATGTACATAGTTGGGCAACAGCTATTACGTGTGGCCTAAAAATATTCTATACAATGTACCTATTTTGAAATTTGATAATTTCTTTACTATTAGTTAGGCAATAGCAATGGCTTTGAAGGTCTTATGTAGTTTAACATAAGGAAAAATTAAACAAAACACTGTGAATATGAAGTATTAGTTTACCAATGGCTACCATTTTAGCTTACGAATGTAAATCTCGCGTTTAATAGTATTGTCATGAATTTTCAAACTCACATATGTAAAAAAATAAAACACTCATGTATAAATATTATTATGTAAGTTATTTTATATTTATTTTTGGGATTTATTTTGTATGTGTGTGTATTATATACATAAATAAATTTTTGTTGTATATAATTCTTTTTCTGCTTCTTTTAGGATTATTCTTCCCCTTTGTATAATTTTGTTTATTTTTTCTTTTGGTTGCTAAGTATTTATTTTCACAATTATGTAGTATATTGATAATGATCATATTTTAATATTTATATAATTGAATGTATGCATATATGTATGTATATCTTTTTTTTTGTTTTTAAGTATATTTTATAATTTTATTTGTATTTTTTACACAAAGATATATGTATGTATGTATCGTTATAAAATAGCATGTATGTATGTATGTATATGTTATATTTTGTTGAACAAAATGTAATTAATGTTTAAAAATAAGTTTTTTTGTTTGTTTTTTTTAAGGAAACTAATCCTGTTAATAATGTACATATGTATTCCTGTTAATAATTAATATATTTTTATCTATACTTTCGTAT
>NDXZ01029422.1:0-13561 GCA_003055125.1 Paykullia maculata
ATTAACTCCATCTACTGAAAGTATGTAAAAGTTTTTAACACAAACTCTCACAAACATATAATGATTCTCGCAACCATATATATGATCATGGTATTGTCGTAAAATATGACTACAACCATATTATAATTGTGGCAATTATATGATTGCAGTAATCATAGAAATTTAAAATTATCTGTGATCATATTACTTAACCATGTTTTTTTTGTGTGTAGCAACACACTTTCCAAATGAAATTAGCAACTAATAGTGCTTAGTTGCCATCGTTAATAACTTTTTTGGCAACTGCTACGCAGATTTGTTCAGAACCTTAAAGCCGTCGAAATTTGATTTGAAAACGACAAATAAACTCTTCTGTATTATGAATTTTGATAATATCGGTTTTATGTTCAATTTGAAATTAGTATTTCGATTTCAAAATTAAACCAAAATATCGGAATTCATGACATGAAGTGTTTATTTGTAATTTTTAAATTCAATTCCGACATCTATTGGACTCTATGGCAACCGTGAATAATCGACTCATTAATCTTAGAGTTTTTAGCAGATCAAAAAATATTAATCAATAAAGGTTAAAATTTCGTCCATTAAATGGTAAATGCATAAAGACCTATAAAGCTTAGACAAAAGAGAGCCAAAGATTTTCACATCTTTATTTAATTATTTTTATAATTTTAAATGCTAAACAAGAACTAACTTTTATAAAAAAGTAAATTTCTTACACCAATCAAATATCAATTCTCCCAAAGCATCATAAAACAACTCGAGTTTCAGAAACCCCAAAAACTTTTTTAATAGTTCGACCAACGTTTTTGGTAATGGAGTGATTTCAAAAACATCTTCGATAACATGAGTATTAAACAAAAGTTTTGGATATAAATCCAGTTGCTGCATCAAATCATTTTCCATCATAGTTATACTTCCCAAATAACAATTACCCGGCAAATATGACTCCAACTGAAAAAGAACACGGTCGCTCTGAAGTTTATTATTAACTGCCGAAGTTCGCCATAATAATTCTGGACGCACAACAAAAGAAAATTTTAACCTGTTAGCTATAAAAAAGAAACGATCGATATCCTTTTTACAAGGCTGCAAAGTCTTATTAATGATCTCTATTAGTTCAAAAATAACATTTGGGGAAAACGAAATATTATCTGTGACTTCGGGATCTGTTTGTATAAAACTGTCCTGATACTTTATGGCGCCAACAGTTTCTGAAGAAACATAATCCCCTGCAGAGCTGATAGGGGTCAACGAGTTCTCCTGGGGAAGTTCTTTAAATTCATCACAACATTTTCTATTTAAATTATTTATTAAACTTTTTATAGTCTCCGTTTGCAGTACTACCGTTTTCAAATCAATATAGCGGGAGCCAAACACAATGCAGTACTTATTTAAGGCCTTGCTCGCTTTAAGTCGTGACAGTTCCCTATGCGTTATTGTGGTCATACCCAAGTGACCCTGTTTTTGACGTTGTATAACATGTAGCTTATAAAGATTTGCATGTTTACTGGCTGGCGTGATCATAATTATAATATCCTTAGGCTTATAGTCCTTCTTCAGTTTGTTTATAATGCGATCTAAAACAGTATCTGCCATCCTAAAGGAATTTCTTTTTCTGCCTGAATTAGGTCTGCTGTGTGGCAAGTCGCCTTCATCGGCTCGGAAGTCAATTAAATGTTTGCTTACAATCGGTTTCATTGTTCGGGTTATGCTGCGCACAGTGCGAGTACGATATAGTGATCTTTTTGTTTTAAACTCTGGCATAATTGAGCTGCCGTCAAATCTATAGATTTTGTTTTAAAATTTAAATCAGATTTCGAAGTAGCAATCTGACAATATTTGCCAACACAACTGTTTCAGTACTAAAATGTGGCCCTTTCAAATGGGATAAATTATTTTAGATATCTGTAATACTGTAAGCAGCAACTATTTTAACATTCTTTCGGTTGAAAGAATTACATAATCTTTTCTTTTCAAATAGATTTAAATTATTTAACAAAGTTAATTTTTATATTTGCACAATTTGATTAATTTCAGCACATCAATAGAGAGATAAGACTACAATTCTTCATTATTAAAAGTTTTGATCGATTTCAAAAAACTTTAGCCGCTTTTTTCAAAAATTGAATTGTTTATGTAGAAAAACTTTTTTTTTTCAGGAATCGCAAACTGTCATCATTTTATTATAAAAGTCAGATAATAACAACTATTTTTGAATTTCTTTTTATCAAAAATACTTATTTCTCTGATTTTTTATTTTTCAGCTTTTTTTAAATTTTTCAAAAATAAAATTTATATTGCCATACTTGCCGAAGTCACTTGTAATTAAAAAGCACCAAAAAGGTAAAAAAAAAAATACAAACAAGAGCGCTATATTCGACTATGCCGAATCTTATATACTCTTCACTACGTATATCTATGTGTGTATATTAGTAGTTCTTTTCAAAACACACAAATATAATAATTTTTGCCTAAAAATCGAAACAAAAAAAAAAATTTGAAAAAAAAACGCGGCTGTTGTCTTTTTTTGCTTATATCTCAGCCGGTCATTAGTGGATCTTGCCAGTTTTCAAAACCGATTTTTTCGAAAGTATTTCCAAAAGTTTTATACTACACACAACCCTGGGTGACCTATGGGTGCTACGTAAACTTGATTTCAACATGCACACGGACAGACGGACATTGCTAAATCGACTTCCCTACCTATAAGGATCCCGAATATATAAACTTTATAGGGTCACAAATGAATATTGAAGAAATTACAAGGGGAATGACAAACCTATATATACCCTTACCACATGTGTGAAGGGTATAAAAATCGATTAAAAACAAATAACATTTAATAGCTTCAAAACCAAAAAAAAAAACCTTAATGTAAGGTCTCCACGTAAGGTGAAACGTGATACATATAATATGGGAAAAAACGTCGGCAGCGTAACGGAACACGTATCTCATGAAATTTCACAATTTACAGTCCGCTACAGAGTAAAGATATTTTTTATTTTCATTATTTAGGTATTTTATACATTATTCTACGCAAATATTATTTAAAATTAACAAATAGCGATATAAGGAATAAATTTTGAAATAAAATGGTTTTTTTATATAAATTATAAAGTTTACATACACACACATAAATACATTTTACTGTATGTGTGTTTTTTGACAATTCATTTCATGAAATAGTTCTCATGGGATATCTCATGAGAACCATCTATGTAAAGTACAACAAGCGTCCTTACAAAATTATGTGAAAGATTTGTGTTTACCTGATTTTTATTTCTGATAAATTTATTTCAATTTTTAATATTTAATTAACATTATTTGTTAGGCTTTTAGTTCATGTGATTATTAAGAATATTATGAAAAATCGAGTACAGTCATAATATCCTTAATAATCACATGAACTAAAAGCCTAACAAATGATATTAATTAAACATTTACATATATGTATGTAATAACAGTTTAACTAATTTTCAAATAAAATTTAATTTTTAAAATTTTAAAAAGTTTTTTGAGCGTTTAATTGGTTTGCGGTAGTGGGTCTATAAGACAACCAGAAATAATAAATAAACTATTGAAAAATTCAGCAAATAAAAGTCCATTGATATTGCTGGTAATCATGGGCGGCATGGCATGACTTGGCCAAGCCTTCATATAAATATGCCTTCGAAATGAGAGTTTTGATTATACGAATTTAGCGGTAGTCGGTCTATAATTGTTTCTAGATCCCATATAAGGCTTATTGACCAAAGTCATTCTAACACTAACCACCAAAAAATGTATCGCCAAAAAGGGCTTCGTAAAATGTTAACTTAGCGCTCATCCACTTACAGGAGCGCTTACAGAGTTAATGATATTAACCCATAAATGCCCAAATTTATTGTCATTAGTTAAATATTTGTAAGCTAAAATGATAACTACTTGAGGTACCTTTACTAATGGCAAACTAAGCGCTGTATATAAAATATCATTGGCTAAAACATTATATATATTTAATCCTTTCATTCCCAGTGGAACATAGAGCCGCAACAAATGTTCTCATATGTCATATGACATGGACACACCATGCTCACGCAACTCATTTTCAATTTGTCGTCTCCAAGTATTCGCCGGTCTACCAGATCTCCTGGATCAACAGACTGTCGAGTTAGATCAATTACTGGCTTTCTCATTGTGTGTTCAAGCCAACTAAATTTACGCAATCGGATATTCATACTTAATGGAATTTGATTGGTTAAATTGGCTTAAACATTGCCCTTAGTAAACTAATGACAGTGAATTTGGGCATAATTATTTTCTTCAAGTTAAAAGCGCCTATTTCATTCCTACAATGTGTAGCACCTATGTCATGCGGTATTGCTGATGAAATATTCACTAAGTTGGAAAATTGTTTAAAAGAGGTTAAAAATCGCAACTTCAATAATTAGTTATCGCTTCTCTACTGCTGCAATAATAAGCATTTGAAAAGGCATACAAACAATTTAAGCACTGCTTACAAAGTTATTAAAAATGTTGATGTCCAATAAAACCGCTAATATCATTATAACTTGTTTGTATACAAACAAGTTATTTAATAATAAAAATCTTACTACGATTTCCAAAAAGGTAGCACCACATTTTCACTCACTAAAATTACGCTTAAAAACTTTTTAAAATTCATATTAGAATCTGAATAAATTTTATCAAAACCGAGTTTTACATAAATACAAAAACATCTCACCAACCTTTTGTAATGTTATAATATCTTTTCAAATTTGCGTAGAAAACATTTTAATGTTTTCTATAACAAATATTAAACATATTTACCTTCTTTTATCAAGAAAGTGTTGACAATTACTACAACAAAACGGTAAAAATTTTCTATTTTCCATTACAAAAAACAAATAATAATGATTAACTGCCTCAACGAACCAACAATATTTTCTGCAGATCTTTTATATTAAATATATCCATATTTAATAGCAAACATTTAAAAAACTATATTTTATTTCGAATTTGACGCTTGTCATGCCTTAAATTTTTATTACATTTAAACCCCATTTAAATATAAATGTAAAATATGTAATAAATTTTACTAAAGTGTTAAAAAGATTAAGGGCCGTTTTTATAACCTGCCCTTAAAGTACTTGATAACTTTATGTAACTTTAGCTTAAGTAAACAATAAAGTAACCTTTGACTTTTTTCATTATTATAACTTCCATTTAAAATAAATATTATAATTTAAAAAATTAATTTAATAAAAATTTAATCCACAAAAGCACCACAGACTACAACTTTTTACATACTAAGTGGCAGCTTTGAACAGTTAGAAAGTAATAAGTGGCACCTTTATGTATTTATGGCAACCTTAATTAACCTTACGTTTAAAAATAAATGTCGAACGGTCCTAACGTTAGCTTAAAGGTTTTTTTAGACTAAAGCATACTTGTAATAACCGCAAAATTTTAATCTATTCAAAGACATCATAACTTTACTATTGGTAAGTTGTAAAAGCGGGCCTAAAATAGATATTTTAAAAGATAGTTGATTTAAACAAGACGTCAAAGGTAGAGTTGACATCACTGTGATAATCAGTCTATAATTAGTCCTGTCTCCAAACTAAAACTTACTTTCAGAAATAATGTTATTGCCCAAAAAACATTTGAGTCGACAATTTTTAGTCGGAATCGCAAACAAAAATGTAACCATACTTAATACGGGTTAGCTTAGCTATAATACGGGTAGGCTTAGCCGCCTGGACAATTTGAAATCTAACAAAATTAAAAAAAAAATTTTTTTTGATTTTTAATTTTTATTTAATAAAAGAAAAAATTTAAAAAATGAAACACAAAGGTTTTTGGCCATTTATATTTTAATTGATCCATCCGTTTACTTAACAGTCCACACAACCAACTGCACAAAACTATGTATGTATTATTAAATGGTGAGCATTCTTAGCCATAGTAAACGGCAGGATAAGCATGGTAAGCAGCATAACCGTAGGCGGGATAGCCGCTATAGAATACTTGAGGTGCTGGAGCTGGTTGTGGTGAAGCTATGGGAGAGGGAGCAGCCAAAGCCATAGCTAACAAAGCAGCCAACAACAAGAAGAACTGAAATGGAAAACACAAATAATTCTAAATTGTTTAATCAACATTTTTTCACTTTCAATTCTAGACTTACAATTTTGAACATTTTGTTAAACTTAACTCGAACACTCCTGATAAACTTGTTTGCAGAAACGCTGACTTAAAACAACTGACACAAACCTTTTATAATAAGCGAGAGCTTAGCGAAGATGTATTTGTTCTCTTTTTATTCTGAAGAAAATAATATTTTCAATATGAAATCATCACTCTCCTGATTAGTAAAGTTGGAGCTAGAATTAAAACTTGTTCTCTTGCGTTTTAAATTATTGTTAAATTTAAAGAAAAAGTATTTAAATTCCATTCACAAACATACAAATACATTTTGCGTCATCATCTTCCCCCACCTTATGTTTAATAGTTGCCTCTGGCCAGCACAAGTACATTTACATACTTATGTACATACATATGCTTATTGTATTGTTATTGAGTATTTCAAATTTTTAGCCAGAAGGTACAAAAATCAACTCGCTAAATTACCTTTAACTAAATTTATTTCAGAATTATTTTCACAATATCTAAAAGCCAACAAAATGCTTACAAAAGAAAACTGAAATGTACAATGTCCTTTAGACATAAAGATTTATGACGATTTAATTAGGGTTTCCTTTCACATATTTTGTTTAATGTTAAAAATGACAAAACAAATCTTGTTTCATATACATATAAACACACATGAAAGTATGTATTCCTTCTATTTAACTTTCCTCTCTTGCCATCAAAGTAACACACAAAAGACAAACTGTAATTTTGTCCTTCAGCTGCTCTTCAAAGTACTCTTTATGGACTTTAAGCACATTTTTCATTGAACCTCTGACTTAATCTTCTCGCCCACTTAATATTCCAAACAACGTTTACTCAAATATCACTAAAATATTGATAATTAGATTCATCTTTTTGCAATAAACAATGACTCATAAATTAATTTAAAAAATATTCATTGATGTATTCCCTACTATCAGTTTCTAATAAACAAATAAAAAAAATCCATTTAATAAATATTTTTAAAACTATCAGTTTCTGATAAACAAACAAAAAAAATCCATTTAATAAATATTTTTAAAAGCATTTCATAAAATGGAAAGGGAAATCATAAATATGTATGTATGTAGACAGCTTTCAGACAAAAATGTTTAAGTATACTTATGATTACGACAGAATATTCCTAGAATATTCTAGATGCGTGCTGAGCCAAACAAGTCTACGCTGGGATATTTCACTAACCTTAAATACTTTACAAGCTATCCATGAAAATAATGCTTTTTAGGTAATCGTAATATGTGGTAGACAATATTATTATCAGAAGTACAATCTAGTCCGTTCCAAACTATTCGATGTAACCTATAAGTGGTGTTTCAGTGTTCCGACCTAATCGGAAAGTAAATCTAGTTTTCTTTAAACTTTTAAATATATTTTTCCTTAACAGTTAGCCTTATTAATAAAAGCGTACCAATCACTCTACGACTGAAACACAAACCAATATGGGGAAAAGGAATTCTGTACTTTACTGACCGCCACTTTTATGACCGACAGTGAACCAATAAGGACTAGAAGAAGGAAATTCTATTTTTCTTTCCATTTAGGTGACTGATTTTATTATAAAACTAGCTAGGACCCTGCCTTAGACCCTTGTCTGCTTCGCTACCCCAAACTGGTTATTAAAACTTCCCCCTTTATCTTCCACGCATTTTTTTTATGTTTAAAGGAACCACTGTTTCAAAATTTTTTATTTAAATCGTACCAGTTTTTTATTAACTAATTACCACTTTGTCCCGTTTTTCCTCCAGTTTTCATCCCTATACGTTCGAATTTCCAAAAAGTACCGAAAACGTATTCTTATTTTTTTAAAGAAGTGACGAACGTAACTTAAATTATGTCTCTGTGTTTCTTGGTTTAGTAGTTATAACAGGAAGAAATGTCTTCTAAAAAATGATTTTTGTATTGAACCTATTTGCTTAGTTATTTAAATCTGAAACAAGGAATATTCCCGCTAACCCCCACGTTTTTCGCCCGTTTGCCCTATTTCTCTCTTTTAATCCTCATAAAGATATTTCGTCCATTGATCGGCAGAGAAAAGACTTGACCTTAGAAAGTAATATCGATAGTGACTTGAGTCTAAGCTCTTAAGCTTAACAGATGTTTTTCAATCTTCCGAAAGTATATAGTCTTACTTTCCCAATGGACATGATCTATCATAAGCAGATGGTGTTAAACATTTACAAGTTTAAATCTCAGATAGTTACATTTCAGCTAAACACTTTCTTATTACTCAAGGTTCGTGGATCCAAGGGTTTATAAAATATCAAAATTTCATAAAATAAAACTATTATTTTTTACTATTTATTGGAAATACTTTGTTTGATATGAATGTTAGCTGATGCTTAATTAACTATTTTATTCTTTTCTTTAAAGATAAGAAAAATTACAGGAAAAGCTCAGTGGTTTGCACTGGTGGATAATAAAAGATTCTCATAGAAAACAATATACCTTATCGATATTACAACAAAAACAAAAATATTGGAAATCAATGGTCTAATACCTAATACCAAAGTGGATACGAGATATTGTTACTCCCATTTACTAATTTTTTTTTTTTTTTTAAATTTAGTTTATGTATCTATGTTTAATCACACATTTATTTTTAGTTTATTTCTCATCAAATTTATTAGAGTCAAATAGTGCCTGTATGTCTGTATGTTTGCCCGTCCCTCTGTCAGTACTTGTTGTTGTCATCATAATTTTGCATAAATGAAGTATAAAAAAAACTGTTAAATCATCGCATAAATTTAAAAGCAAACTCTTTATATAGTTTGTTTTTAAATTTTATTTTGATTTGTTCTTTTTTGTCCATTTAAATTGATTTGACAATTAAAAATTCTTAACACGCTTCATTTATTGCCTTTGAAATTGATTCGTAATACGGGCAATTGTTTAGTATTTATGTGTAGTTTTTTTATTTTGTTTTATATTTTTAATGGTTAAAAAGTAAAAGTATAATTTCAAATAATTAACATAAGTATGCAGAATATAGAATATTCTAGACAGAAAACAGCTGGGAGCTGCTGTAGAATATTTAAATATAAACAAATTTTTTTTTAACACAATTTGTTAAATCTGAATAAATTTATTTAAATAATTTTTAAAAATTAGGTATGCTGACAATTCTGTATTCCAAGCTTAGCCAAAAATTAAAAAACAGAGCAAAATTTTTTTAATTTTTAGATTAGCTGATGACACTGCAACTTTTAGGACGAGATTTACAGTCATTAGCTAACATCAGCTGTTGGCTAACTTATAGTAATACAATTATCAAACTACAGAACTGGTACATTGCTTTGGCATATTTTTAGGCACCACGTATTAGCTAGTGCCCAACTAATAGTCTACTAATGGCTTTTGGTATCCTAATTAATGGTAATCATTGGAAATCATTAACTAATCCATAGCCATTAGTTAACAAATGACAGTTAATCTGGGCGTTAGTTTACATATGCATCCAAATATAGTATTCAGAGAGCTGAAAACTAAACGTAAAGAGGTAAAAAAGTAGGAAATTTTTCCACCTGTCACACTTAACAACGTGAGCATTAGGGTGGTTACAAGAAATCAATTTTGAATTTTCCATCGGGGCACCCCCCTAAAATCTGCCAATAGGCTAGAAAATACGATTGGCAAAGTTTTAGCCCTAACACGTGCCTCATTGAGGATGAAGTTGGGAAAAACAGTGATTTTTTTTTTAATTTGTATTTCTTTGTCCTTACAGCCGAAACCATTTATTCTTGGAACTTGATTCGATTTTGATCATTTTGTTCCTTATACCAATAGATTAAGAGATATTAAGCATTTATCAGACCACGCCGCACAGTATCCTGATTTTATGTAACGAGTGGCAATAAATAAAAGGAGTTATTGTAAAGAGTTGAAATTCGGCACACAAATTGAGGTTAATAAAGCATAATCAAATTTAAAATTTAAAAAATTTCGGAGCAAGGATTTATGTCCTTTCCATATATCCTGAAATTAAAAAATGTCATAAAAGGTTGAAAAAAATTTCGAACTTCATGCAAGTTTGTAGAGTCATTGGATGTGATATTCTTTATAATTTCACTAAATTTTATCCAAATCAGATCAAGGACACGCCAAACTAAAATTGTCCTTTTTCAAAAAACTAAAAAAAATGTGGAAATTTTTTTTTAATGAATGCCGTACACAAAACACTTATAGTATGGTCAATGTGTCTATCAAATTTTTTCAAATTCGGTGCAAGGACACGCTCACCTCCCATATATATATCCCTAAAGTTAAAAATGGTAAAAAAGCTACAAAAATTATTATATTTTACATATTTGACAATAAATGCGTGCGAAAATGTTAGCATCTGGCCCTATAGATATTAGTCAAGTATATAGCAAATAATTCAACATAAGTTTTCCATTATAAATATGCTGCTCGTTGTGTTGCTGTACCAGCAAACAACAATTTGAGAATAGAAAGTTTACCATGTATGTATCTATGTATCTATCCTGCAGGAAATGTCAATAGTGAAACTGTACTGACTTACTATTGACACAGTCACCAGTACTAGTGACTTATTATACCCCAGCCAATGCTCTTTACTATAGACACTTAACATGTTCGTGTCATTGAAATTCCACTATTGACATTGGTACTATTGACTAGCTAGTTCTTACGGGACCATATGTAGACATTGGAACCAGTGATTCAACAGTAGATTTTAGTAATTTTAGACTACACTATATACAATTATAATTATAATAAATTAGAGGTATAAGTCTAATCGCTTAAATGCCTCTTTCAGTTCTCAATAACAGTTTTTTTGGACTCGGACCGTTAAAGTATTGATTCGTATTGGGTCAATATTTTAGAAATATTTTTCTACTTTAACACTTACTAATTTGCAACATATGTATTTGTACGTTGACATAAGAACGCTCTTAGACAATATCTCACCATCAGGGTAACTCATTATTTTAGCATAAAGTGGTTTAAAAAATGTGACAAATTTTTTACCCAAAATTTAAATTTTTTAATTTTGCGATTAGAGTTGCATTTTTGCCTTTGGACAATATTTTTTTGTGATCGTCTCACATCGGTTTCCTTTAAGTGAGATTCAGTTCTGTCCGATTTTTCTCTTATTGACCAGCATGATTGTGTAAGTAAATGAATCATGGCCCTAAGACATGTCTTATTAAAAATTTTAACGAATAAATCAAATGAAACTCTTGCCATTTGAAGACGTTGTGTTGTTAAATTTTTAAATAATCCCAGTTTTTGATAAATCTGTTCTATAAATTCCATTTAAAATAAAATATGACAATATGTTACGTAATTTTTAAAAAACAATTCTACAAAACAAAATAAACATTACAAATTCATAACACAGACTAATAAAACGAAAACACAAATCAACACAAAAAAATATTCTCAAACATTATTCTTTTAAATTAAAAAAAAGCATCGAAAGTGTTCAAATGAGCTGTGATGTCATAAATATTTGGTATAAATACTCCAGGAATAGTGGAAGTTAACTTCAAAAGCATTTTATTTGCAAACACTAAAACAACACAGAGTTAACAATATGTTTAAATTCGTAAGTTTTAAACAGTTTTTGGCTAAATTTAAGTCATTTTTAATTAAATCCTGTTTTATTTTCAGTTATTCGTAATCATTGCTGCCCTGTTTGCTATCAGCATGGCTTCACCCGCTCCGGTAGCAGCACCTGCTCCCAGACCTGTAGCCCGTCCAGAACCAGCTCCTCAATTTTACACACCTTATGCCTACAGTGGTGGTTACTATGCTTCGCCCTATGCTTCTCCCTATGTTTACTATGGTTGAATCAATAATCACTCAATGAACTCTTTGACAAATCTACACCCACTCACCTACAGTTAATGTCTTATCAATTTTCATATTTATTTAAAAGTTTTTATACAAAAATTTGTTCTATAAACGTTTAATAAATTTTAATAATTATTATAAATAGCGGCGTTAGTTTTAAAATACACACTTAAATTTAAAAAGGAATCTGCTCGCTGGGAATTAAATTTTGTATATTTTTTAACCTTTTTATGTGTTGCTTATTGTTAAAATAAATTGTATAAAGAGGTATATATATAAAGAAATGTTGCACTTAAATTTTGTTTTACTTGTCAAAATTTATGCAAAAATTTGCTCTCAGCATATGCTCGCCCAAACTCGCACAGGTTCCATGGTGTAATGGTTAGCACTCAGGACTCTGAATCCTGCGATCCGAGTTCAAATCTCGGTGGAACCTTCAAAGATACATATATTTTTTTGGGGCCTTTTATTTCTGTTTTTTTTTAATTCATACAATAAAAGCTTAAAGTTTTTATTTAAATTTATTACAAGTATATGTGCTTATGGTTGTTGTGTTTGATAACAGTTTTGTTTCTAAAAAAGAACACCAACATTTCATTAAAAGCTTTACATGAGAAGGGAAAGCTGCCAGATGAAAAAAACTGTTTTTATATTATCGTGCGCAAATTACCCGAAATAAATACGCGTTTATTGAAAAAATTTTTTAAGACAATTTTTATGTTGTTCCAAAAAAGGGTTTAGCAGGTCAACAAACTATTAAAGTTTTTTTTAATGTAAAATTTAATTCAAATTTTATCTTTAAAAAAGTGTCGGATATGTTTACAATTTTGTTTAAGACCCACCTGTTTTATATATTTAACAATCAAAATATGTATGTATGTATGTATTTATATAGACAAAGAGAGGGCAGTTAAGTATGGTTTTAAGCCGGGGATGACAAAGTAGGTTAAATTATACTTATTTTATTACAATAAAAACTACAGTCTATTCCTATTTTGATCAGAAAAATTTTTTTATTGTTAAATATTTTAAAAACTAAATACAGTCGAACTTCTACATTTTAAATTCTTTTACTTGAATTTTTTATAAGTTTTTTGGCAGGAAAATATGGCATTTCAGCATTTACGAGCATTTCAGCATTTTCAGAGTACGATTTTTATGATTTTAGGAAACAGGGTAAAAATATTAAATTTTGTTGAATCTGGAAGGCAAATGTGAACAAATGCAGTCAAAAATTACAAAGTATTTTCGTAAAAAAATATGTATGTAGTACCTTTACACAGTTTGGTGATAAATAAAAAAGGATTGGTATTAAAAGTAGTTGTTGTTTATTTAATTTGGAACATTTTTAAATTGAATTCCCAAAGTTGAAGTTTCTATAAGTTGAAGTTTTTTCTGGATAATGGTAATTCAATTTATAGAAGTTCGACTGAATGAATATATAAAATTTTTTTAAAATTAAAATTTAAAATTATTGTATATAAATAACAAAGTTAAATAATGGTTTTCCTTTTTAGTAGACCCTAAGTAAGTGAATTTTCTTTATAAACATACTCTCAAAGCCCGATCT
>NDXZ01029425.1:0-11588 GCA_003055125.1 Paykullia maculata
ATATAAGATTCGGTATAGCCGAATATAGTGCTCTTACTAGTTTTAAATTTATTTTGTAAATTTTTATTGCAACAGTTTTTTCTTAAAACCACAATAAACTTTACGTTTAAACATATATAAAAGTATAAAAACAACACACGCACAAAATCAATATATTTGACAATGTTTTTCTCTGTTTAAAATCATCTCTTTTTTAAATTTTCTTAATTTTTTAAAAATCACGAGCTTATTTTTAGTAATATTATTTATTTTTGTTTACATTTTTTCTACGGCGAATTCAAACTTTTGACAAAAGAGCTCTATGAAAAAAGTTGCTTTGTTGTATGGCCCTATGGGCTCGATTAATTTAATAAATAAATAAATAAAAAAAATTCGCCGATGCATATACCTGATGGATTTGCCTTGGACAGAACTCTATACGATTTATATATGACATAATCGCAAGACTTTGTAGGATAGTCAGTCAGGGCCATAACTTTACAAAAATAAAAGTAGCTCAACTGTAAAGTAGCCGCTACATGAAAATAAATTCGCCTTGGGCAAAATGCAATGTAACAATCAGCTACTGAATACTTAAAAAAATAGTCAGTACTAAGTAATCACATACTTTTACACTCTAATAAACCTAATAATGTGCTAACAATTTTGTCAGCTGTTCAAGCCAGTAACAAAAATCACAAACTAATAACAAAAACTATATTAAATGTTTTGGAATTATCAAATATTTTACAAGTGAATGTAGTTAACATTGCTCATTTTATATGTTTATGCAATTATATACATATCTACGTTTCATGAAAACTACACAAATATTTTACTGATCATGTCTGTCGAAGAATTGAATGGTTCCGAGCTGGGCACTAAAGATTATTGGGAGCGTGCCTACGAACGTGAAATTAAAAATTATAAAAATCATGGAGATGCTGGTGAGATATGGTTTGACGAAGATTCACAGTTACGTGTTATTAATTGGATAATTGAACAGGACGATGTTGAAAAAACTGTACGCATTGTTGATCTGGGATGTGGCAATGGAATGCTGTTAATTGAATTAGCACGTGAGGGTTTTACTAATCTGTTGGGTGTAGATTACTCGCCGAAAGCTGTGGAGTTAGCAAAAAGTATAGCTTACGACCAAGATTTAAAAATTGAATACAGCGTGGGAGATTTAATGAATGTGCAGTCTTTTAGAGATTTAGGAATTTTTGGGATAGTACATGATAAAGGTACTTATGATGCTATAAGTTTGTGTCCAGACAATCCGAAGGAGAAAAGAATCTTGTACATAGAATCAGTAAGAATGATAATGGATAAGCAAAGTCTGTTTATTATAACATCTTGTAACTGGACCGAAGATGAGCTGATAAAAAGTTTTGATGGAAAATTGGAGAAAATGTGTAGTATACCGACGCCTTCGTTTAAATTTGGTGGTAAAGTTGGTAGTGTTGTTACCTCAGTAGTTTTCAAGAAAGTATGAAAACATGGAACTTTTAACTTAAATACCCTGTTTTTTTAATAAATTTGATTTAAAACTTTTGTTAACTGAATAGTACGTTTCAATTGAACTCAAAACACTGCGCTGTAAGGGCTTTGGTTACCGAATTTTTGTAATTAATTTGACGTTTAATTTGTTTTACATATTTTTCATTATAAAACTTTTAATTTAAAAGCAGTAGGTATATAAATTGTATTTTTTTAAGTGTATGAAGTTAAAACCAATACAACAAATATAAATCTGTAAACCAATTTTTATTAATTTAAAAAAAAAAAAATTTTAAATATTAAACTTTATTTTAAGAAACATTTAATAAGTTAACTTTTTTTATTGCAAGAACATATACTTGAGTGATACAACACTTACTCCAATTAATTCGTTTTACCGATTTTTGTTTCTTTAAAATGCGGTTATGAAAAAATATTTTGGTTGTTGGCTAGAAAAGAAGTAAGCCCTCATTAAAGTGTACAAAAACTCGATTGTGTGTGCTTCTTGTCGGTAATAGTAAAGGAGTTTGACTGATTTGGAAATTAAAATTTTTAAAAATATCTGATGCAATTATTAAAAGCAAATTTAATGAAAATTTATCAAAAAATATTGAAATCCTTTTTGAAAATTAACGTTGAAAAATATACATACATATGTACATATAGGTACCTACATGTTCAAAAGTATCTATTTATAATTCAAAAATACAGTATGTATTAAAAAATAATTAAATACAGTAATTAAAAAATAAATTTATTTTCTTTATAAAAAAGCATAAATATATATTCACAATATACCTATGCATATATGTATCTAAGTTTAAAAATTAAAGTCTAATTTTAAATTTAAAAGTCAGTAAAAAATTATTTATTTTATTTCTAACTCGTTCCTAAAAAACTAGAATTCGAAAAATCACTACATATATAAATTTTCATTCCTAAAACTGATTATATTTAGCCAGTTGATTGAGTAAAAAGCGTAAGTACTTTGTATTATTTTTTGCAACTTCTAAATAAATAAAATTTCTGCGGGGCTTTTAACACCACCTTATGAAAATTCACCATTGATAAAACTTTGTATTATCATATGTCATCCTTTTCTGACAATAGGCATTTTGCATAATTTTATATATTCATCTCACTTTTTTAAACTAATGAAAACAAAGCACGCAGGTTTTGTATATGTGTATAACGACAACGTTTTCCACGATTGTCGTGCTGTGTCGTATTTGCTGCTTGTCAAAACGAAATTAAACTTCTTGTCGGGCGGAACATAAGTTTGACTAGTATTATAGTAAGAAAGAGTTTGTTACATTTCCATTTATTAAAACGGGTTTATTTCCATTCCCCCAATAACTAACAAAGGACTGCTAACAAAAGTGTTTGAATTATTGCTTAAAGCAATAGAAACACCAAAAATTACAATAAGAATAGTGTTAAACACGGTTAAAAGTGCATACACCCCGCCTCGTCATTAAGCATTTTACACAATTGTAAAAAGTTTATCAGATCAGATAGTCACCGATTTTACAAAAAGACAAAATATGAGTACGACAAATGCGGCAGCTGCTCCAGCTACACAAACCTTTGTTGCTGCAGCCAAACTCAAGGGTGTTGTAAAACAGGTAAGTTGAACAATGTTCAGTCAATAAAAATTTATAGAAATTTGCAAAAAAAAAAATCTAATGTAGTAAATTCCATACACATTGCCAGTCTGACAATTTCATTAAAAAAATGGAATAAAAGCCAGACAATTGAACACGCACACTACGTCGGCTGCAAAAATAATTTACGCCAGCGTTTCTAAAGGTTAAAAAGAATACGAGTTATAGGGTGATGTGCACGAGTAACACGATACACACTATATCAATTGAATGTAAATTTGTTTAGGCTAGTGCCAACCTGGCAGATTTTTTAAGTAAAAAAAAGGAACGTATGCGCTGACGTTTGGGACGCGCTGCTTTGAAAATAGTGGCGTTTGCCGGGTTTGTTCGCGTATAGTAGTTTTTAACCTCACTTTTTCTTTATCGTCTTTATTTTTACAACAAAGAATAAGATAACTACTTACATATGTTCTTAAATTTCATTGTTGACCAAAGGGAATGTTATAACATGCAATAATACATTTAATTAATTTTATATTTTAAAAGGAATATAATTTGTTGATAAAATAAATGTGTCTTCTGTTGTAAACTATCAATAAAATGTTGGCTTTTTACGATTATTTTGTAGTTTACTTTCACTTTTTGTCAGTGTTGCCGGTGCCGAAAGATAAATTTGCACAAATAAAAATTGTTGATATGTAACTTCTTTCTCCATTTATGCTCAGTGAAAACTTATCTTTATTGATTCATGAAAGTCTTTGGGCCAAATAACATCTTTTTTATAATACTTTTTTAGATATGTTTATTCATACATTCATACACACATATGTATGTATGTATATACAAATATTTGGTAGGGCGAATTTTATATTAATTTAAAATATTAAATAAAATGTGCTCAAATTTACAAGAATCGCACTTATGCATGTACCTATGTATGTAATTTTATTATCCAAATGTTGGGATTTAAAAAACTATTCCATACCTACAAGTGTAAATAAACTCAGAAATCTCAAAAATGTATGTACCTAGTATGAGTTGTTTATGAGAATGTGATTGCTTATTAGATAGGATTGTGCACAAAACAGTGTTGTAGGTATTGGCTTGAAATTATATTATCATTTCTTTCATACATACTTTTATCAAAAAATATGTTAAAGAAAAAATTAACTCGTGGCATGTCGCTGTTATTTCTGTTTCATATATTTTGCCTATAACTGTAATGTTTTAGGTTTATTGTAAAATTAGGATGTTTTTGAGAAATAGACATATGTATAGGTATTACACAGGTATGTATATAACGTATTGCTTACCATCAACAGATTTATGTAAAATGTTCTTAAAAATATTTTGTAAATAAAAACTCGGCTTTAAATAATTACACAATGCTATGGTAAAAATGTAGGTACCTACCTATGTATGTACTTTAAGAACGATCTAATTGTTAAGTAAATTACCAATCAATAAAAATAAAAAACCTTGAAATTAAGTTATGTCCTATGTATGTTAAAAAAAATGGGTAAATGACATACAGAATTCAAACGTTCGTTGTTTATTTGTGCCCTTGCTAGAAATATCTTAACAATTTAACGTTTAAAAAAGATGTTATTGTCATCAAAAATTACATTAAACTAACTGTTTTTTTTTCTTTCTTTAAATCATGTACTACTATTTACTATTTTTTTTAAATGTATATATGTAGGTACCTACCTATAAATATAATATCCTATTCAAAATTTTTTTTTCTCCAAAAACGAAAAGTAATATTATATTATTATTATTATAGCGTGATTTTTAGGTCACATTGTTTTAAAAGTTCTTTGAAAAAACAAATAGGATGACTTTCTTAAAGCTTTACAGTAGTACATTGCAACGTGTAAAATAAATGTAATTTATTGTTTTTTATTACATATCCATAACAAATTTAATATCCAATTGCAAACAGGTAAAAACGGTCAGCTGTAAAATAAAGAAGTTAACGGAATTTTAGGAAAAAGTTTAAGAAATTTAAAGATGATAAATGTAAAGTTTATTACACTTACATATATTGTTAAAAATTTTATGCATACATACATACATATACATATGTATGCTTGTTTAACGACTGTAATTTTTTTTGTGCTTATTAAATTTAAAAGTTAAAATTAAAAATAGGTGATTAAAATAATCAGCTGATAAACTGAGACTACAACATACTTGCTAAATGAATATGCTTGTTGTCATCCCTGATAATTTTCTGAACAAATAAATGCAGCCAACTTCACTTTTTTCGGAAATATAATTTCTTTTATAAATGACTGCGACGGGCAGCACATGTGTGCAGTTTAAAAGGTATTTTTACATACATATGTATACCCTTGTACACCGCGTGTCTTGTATCAGTAATAACATATGAACATACATATTTTATAGAAATAAAATGAAAAGATGTAAGTTTTTTTTTTATACATAGAAAAGAATTCACTCTCAGAGTTTAAAAAAAATTATTTTTTGAGCCAATTATAAAACAGTAAAATAAAAATTATATCATAGGTACAAAAATAAAAGAATTGTTCATACTGCCTACATAATGTTAATTTGTTTTTTTTTTAACGTTTAGGTTTTATCTGGTGATACTGTTGTTATACGTGCCTACAAAGGTGCACCACCACCAGAAAAGCAAATCACCTTTTCGTATGTTCTTGCTCCCAAACTAGCCCGCCGTCCGGGTGCCGGTGGTGATGAGACCAAAGATGAACCTTGGGCTTGGGATTCCCGAGAGTTTTTACGCCAAAAACTGATTGGCCACGACGTAACCTTCAGTTTCGAAAAGCCTCCAAACTCAAATCGTGAATACGGTTTTGTATGGTTGGGGGGCGATGAAAATGGCGAAAATGTTGTACAAACTATGGTGAAAGAAGGCTTAGTAACAGTTCGACGTGACAGCCGTCCTCCAGAACCGCAGAAGCAAGAAGAGTTGCAAAAATTGATTGAATTGGAAGATCAGGCCAAGCATGCTGGTCGTGGCAAATGGTCTAACGACAATCCTGATGATCATGTCCGTCAAATTATGTGGACTCAAAATAATCCCTCGCAAATAGTTGAAATGTTTGGTGGCAAACCTGTTAGGGCAATCATTGAACATGTGCGCGATGGTTCCACAGTACGTGCCTTCCTATTACCAGACTTTTACTACATTACTTTAATGATATCGGGTATCCGCTGTCCCGGTGTTAAGTTGGATTCTGAGGGTAAGCCCGATTTGAATGTAAAGGTGCCATACGTCGATGAAGCTCGTTACTATGTAGAGACTCGTTTGTTGCAACGTGAAGTTGAGATTCGTTTGGAATCGGTCAATAATGCTAATTTTATTGGCACCATCATCCATCCCAAGGGCAATATAGCTGAGTCTTTGTTGCGTGAAGGTTTGGCTAGATGTGTAGACTGGTCCATGGCTTTAATGAAAGGCGGTAAGTAATTAACATTAATATCATTTATTATTTGAAGTTGCATCTCCATCTTTATGTTGAAATTTGTACCCCTTTTTTTAATGCTAGAAACAGAGATGCCAGATTAAAATGTGTAGGACTGTTTCAAGGTGTTTTTGCTGTTTTTTACTTAAGCATTTACATTAGTTTCATTGTCTACATTTTGACAATAAGAAATTTAATAATAATTTGTGTAAAAGAAATGGACATACGCCTATTCTAACGCGATTTCAAACCGATACGATTTGTAAATCGGTACTGTAAATTCTGCAGTTTACAATTAAAAATGTTGAGAATATTTAATTCTCTTGTGAGTTTTATTGTCTCAGTCGGTAAAATTTTTTGCTGCTGTGTAAAATTTACGACAGTGTAAATTAAATGGCGGCTTTGTTAAATTTCTGTTTATTCGGTAGCATTTGACACAACAGCGACACTCAGAATTAGGTATTAGATTAGATATCGAACGAAAATAAAAATTTCTAATTGGAATTCCTATACTAAATGTAAAGAAAACTCGATCGATCAAACAAAATTTCTATCGATATCGAATGCGGTAATTTGCCCCCAGTTTATATTTATTTATTCACTCAGTAAAGCAGTACAAAGCCTTCAAGGCCAAAATATAAATATGTATTACAAAGTATCAGAAAACATGAGTTCTTAAATCTAATTTTCAAAGTTTTTGTCCTAAATAAAAAAAAATATTTTTTTGTTTTGTATTTTGCATCATTTTGTTAGCTCTCTCTATTAAACTTAATTGAGGGAAAACACATTTAATAAATCTCAGTATATGCTTTCTACTTGGATTCGTGATTGTGGACTAAAGAAAATTATTAGTTTATTTTTTTAACTTTTTTTATTCGAATAAAAACCAAATTGAAAGTCGACGAAATTAAAGTACTTAATATAACGTTTAAACTAATCAAAACAAATTCTAAAATATTTTTTTCAATTTTTTAAACTAAACTTAACAAATGCAACTGATGCAAAAAGAACAATGGACTTTAAAAAGATAATAAAAGTTTTAAAAAAAATTGGATAAGTTTTCGAATGTTCGAAAAATGTTGGTTTCGAAAATTTTAACTGGGAGCACTACTGCAGTTTGGTTCCTACCCATAACCGAGCATTTATTCGTTTATGTGATTTAAATTTGAAACATGTATTCTATTTTTAAATTATTTTTTTAGGATAAATTTGAATATTCTTTTTATCAAATGTTTTTATAGTTTTAAATCACAATTTGTGCATACTTTTGTTTTACTTAAAGTTTCTTGAGTTAAAATCTTAATACAACTTTGAATTAAAACAAAAATGTGCTATAACAAACTGGCGGACTCCAAGATTTTAAAGCTATTTTACAGGCTTTAAAATTATTTCACCCCGGCAACAGTTAATTTTCGTTTCGATTTAATTAAGAAAATCTTAACTATTTATATTAAAAAAATATATTTTTTTTTGTCTTTTGTGTTATTGATATATAAAGGTGCCGAAAAACTTCGTGCAGCTGAACGTGTGGCCAAGGAAAAGCGTTTACGTTTGTGGCATGACTACAAGTCTAATGCTCCTACTTTAAATACTAAGGAAAAAGACTTTACGGGCACCGTAGTTGAAGTATTTAATGGGGATGCCATTAATGTCAAGCTTCCTAATGGCCAGATAAGAAAGGTATTTTTCTCCTCCATTCGCCCACCACGTGACACTCGTGCTGTTTTTGGCAATGATGGCGAGGAAGTTGTTAAAGCCCCTCCCCGTCCCAAAAACTTTAGACCTCTCTACGAAATTCCCTTCATGTTTGAAGCCCGTGAGTTTTTGCGCAAGAAATTAATTAACAAGAAAGTTCAATGCATATTGGATTACGTCTCGCCTGCCCGTGATAACTTTCCCGAAAAGTACTGTTATACTGTGCTTATTGGTGGTCAAAATGTTGCCGAAGCCATGGTTGCTAAGGGTTTAGCTTCTGTTGTACGTTATCGCCAAGACGACGATCAACGTTCGTCTTGCTACGATCAATTGTTTGCTGCCGAAAACCAAGCTATTAAGGGTCAAAAGGGCATGAATGGCAAAAAGGATAACATTACAATGCGTGTCAACGACCTTACTGTCGACCATTCCCGCATCAAGGTTCAATACTTACCCTCCTGGCAGCGGGCTTTGCGTACCGAGGGTATTGTTGAATTTGTAGCCAGCGGCTCCCGACTGCGTCTCTTTGTGCCCAAAGACAGTTGTTTGGTTACCTTCTTGTTGGCCGGTATCTCCTGTCCTCGTTCGTCTCGCCCCGCTTTGAATGGCGTACCAGCTCAAGAGGGCGAACCCTACGGCGATGATGCATTGGCCTTTACCCGCGATCGTGTTTTACAGCGTGATGTTTCCGTGCACATCGATACCACCGACAAAAACGGCACTTCGGTCATTGGCTGGTTGTGGACTGACAGCAATGTCAACTTGTCTGTAGCTTTAGTTGAAGAAGGTCTTGCTGAAGTTCACTTTAGTGCCGAAAAATCCGAATACTACCGTCAACTTAAATCTGCCGAAGATCGTGCCAAGGCCGCCAAGAAGAACATTTGGGCCAACTTTGTCGAACAAGTGGTCGAAGAACAACCCGTTCAAGAGGAAAAAGACAAGACACCAGTTGAACGTAAAGTTAATTTGGAAGATGTTATTGTGACTGAAATCACCGAAACCTTGTCCTTTTATGCTCAGTCATGTGCCAGCGGTTCGAAATTAGATGCGTTAATGGCTAAATTGCATGCTGATTTCCAGGCCAATCCACCAATCACTGGAGCTTATACCCCCAAACGTGGTGATTTGTGCGCTGCCCAATTCTCTGCCGACAATCAATGGTATCGGGCCAAGGTGGAACGTGTACAAGACGGCAATGCTACCGTCTTATATATTGATTACGGTAACAAGGAGGTAAGCATAAAAGAGATTAGAAACTGTAACGGCTGAATCAGTTTTTATTTAATAACTTTTAACTGTATTTTTTTTGAGTATAATTTTTTGCTCAGAAAAACTGAAGTTGCTTAAAGTATACATACGTATGAGAACGTAGCGCCGTCAGCTGCATTTTGTAACCCGACCATAAGTAGTTTGAATTGCCAGTTTGCTTAACTGAATTAAATAAAAATCGAACTTTAAAGAAAATTAGATATGAAGCTTATGAACATTATAAAAATGTGTATCCCTCTTCAAATTATTCAAAAAAAATATTACATAGCAGCAGCTATAAAATATATACTGTTAAAAAAGAAGTTTGTTTTTTAAAATTGGAACAAAATTAACAAAACGTAATAAAAAAATTTAAAGAATACATGTCATGTTTCTAAATATTCCTGTGAAAAATAGTCTATTATGGATCAGAATGTAAAAATCTATGCAAGCTCCTTAGATCCGTTTCCGGCTAAAAGTGAAACGTATGAGTCATAAGTTTGCTAAAACAAATTTAGATCTTTTTCTATTCTATCGAAACACTAACGTTTGACTAAAGTTTGTCATGAACTTTAACTTAAATGTCATTATGATTGTTATTAGAAGCGCTACAAATAAAGGCTAATCTGAGAGTGGATAATTTAACTTTAATATTTTTTTGAAGTTGCCTATTAGAAACTCTCACAACGGTTTTTGTTTAGCTTTGAAGGCAATCGATGTTTTGGGGTCATCACAATTATTGTTTCAAGATGGAGAAGGAACCACAAAATAAATTTTTAGTTAAACAATAGTTAACTAAATGAGATAAGAAGATGCAGAATAATAACTCATGTTGTTTTTGTTTTCTTTTTCTAGGTTGTTCCCTTTATACGCTTAGCCGCTTTACCTGTTGGCTTTACCAGCGAGAGACCATTTGCTACCGAATACGCTTTAGCTTTGGTTCAACTACCTACGGACAACGAAGACAAGGAAGAAGCTCTACGTGCCTTCGCTTCGGACGTACTCAACCGTAAGGTTCAAATCAATATTGAATTAAAGTCTGGCACTGGTCCTTCACTGGCATCCATCCACGATCCCACTACCAATATTGATGTTGGTAAACAATTGGTGGCCGATGGTCTAGTGTTGGTTGAGAAACGTGGCGAACGCAAACTTAAAGAATTAATTGATCAATACAAAGCTGCCCAACAAGCTGCCTTAAATGCTCATTTGGCAATTTGGAAATACGGTGACATTACACAAGACGATGCGCCTGAATTCAGCCGCTAAAGACGCATTTTTCGTGCGCATTTAGCTAAAGTTGAATGTTTGTCTGCCACATACCCGCCCTTTAAAACAACAACAACATCTACAACAAACAACAACGCAATACACGAAATGTGAAATTGAGAAAAACAACAAAAATAAAAATTAATAATTAAAATGAGAATCAACAGAAATTCCATTAAAAATTAAATTAAAAAAAAATACAAAAAAAAAAAAAATAAACAAACAAGGTAGAGGTTTATAAAAAACATACAATATATACTTATATGCATATATATAAAGGAAAATTCAATTGTGTTTTACAAGCTTCCAGTAAATTAAGTTAATTTAACCATACAACAGCAAATGTCAGAAAAACAACACAAAAAGAAATTTTCAGCCAAACAATCAATAAATTAAAACAACAAAAATTTTTACATAAAAAAAGAAAAAATTAAAAAAATTAAATTTAAAATTAATCTTTACGGAAGTGTGTGTAGATCAATTCTAATCTATAATTGCGTGAAAACTCATTTTTCAAATTATACATACATATATGTATGTATGTATGTATGTATATTAAAAAATATATATGTATTCCGCTTTCTTCAAGTTAACTATTATTAAATTATAACAACAAACGACTTAAATTAATAACGTTTTTTTTTTCTTAATATTTGCTTTCAACAACAATTATATTTTGCTTTCAAATACTTGTTACTTGTATTTTTCCCCCAAAACAAAAACAACAATCATTTATTTTCGCCTTACGTTCCCTTTATATTTTTATTTTCTATTTTTTTTTAAGATTATGATGATGTTTGATAAACATTTTTTTTATTAAGAAAAATTATAAATATTT
>NDXZ01029451.1:0-10593 GCA_003055125.1 Paykullia maculata
TGTATGGAACTGCAACATCTTTGTATATATAGAGTCTTTGCCAAGATCATATGTGGTCAGTGGCAATTATCATTATATGTTTGTCTCAATTATAAACTAGGTTACGGGTAATTATTAATATGTTTCTTTTAGATTATGGTTGACAAATATTCTGAGGGCAACATATTGTAGTGTGCTATACTAGTGCACACTGCTGCATTATTGAATATTGCAATAATGTAACTAGATATAACCCAATTATTACTTTCTACATTTGTTAAACACATGACCGATGCAATTATGAGAATTGAGTGAAAGTAAATAATAAATAAACGTCACTCAATTCCCAAATTGAATACGTTTGTGATTGGTCAAACGTATGAAGTAATAATAAGGAAATGATTTTAAGGTAAGTGCATATAGTAGTAAGATAGAGATAGATGTAATATTTAGGTAAGTTAGAATAAGTTAGAATAGCTAGAATTAATTCTTATAATAAGTATAAAAAGGGCTGCAAGCCACGAATAAAATCAGACTTTGATTTGATAAATAAAACTGGCAACATCTGCCTTAGTTTTATTTCAATCACAGTTTCACAAATATTTTGGCAGTTCTTTTGAACGCCTAAGTTTTAGCTGATACCCTTTCAGCTGTTTAAAATAAAACAAAGGGCTATAGGGCATTTATCATCTTCCACTACAATATTTATGATTATCCGTAATAAAGTTTATAAATTAATAAAAACATATAATGATTCCTGCAACCATATATATGCCATTGGTATTGGCGTCAAATATATATACAACCAAAACATGTTTGTGGCAGCCATATAACGATTGCACTGATCGTAGAATATTAAAATTGTCTGTGATCATATTACCGTGACCATACTCAACCATGTTTTTTTCTTTGGGTGTAAAGACAATTTTTTTGGGTAAAAAAATGCTACTAAGATTTTACAGCAAATATTTAACAACAGTAAGAGGCCAGGCAATAGTGACACTTATTTATTAGATTCTAAACATAAATTTCCATTTGTTTTGGCAGGGTAATGGCTGGTAGATGTAATTAAATTTCATTCACATTTAATTCCATGACTCACAAATTATAAAGCTGTGCGTATCATTATTTGTTTATTTGACCAAATGTATTGATTAATTTATATCACGTTTAACAATTTAATGACTTTTTTATATGTCCAGTCATAAAATAAGCTACAAAATATTTATTCACGTACATACACAAACACACACTTTTACTTCAATGTACCTATGTATGTGTGTGTGTGTGAAACGCTTAAATACAGTCAATCACTTTGAGTTTATTCTATAATTAACAAATAAGTGTATGTAATTTATACTAATTAATTTGGTTTATTCATTAAGACTATACTTTAATTACTTTAATATCAATATCAATTCATACACGTATACACTTAAATACTTATTAATGGATGCGCAAGTAAGTATTTGTTGAAGAAACTATTAAGTTACTACTATTGTATGATAAATAATTCTATTTTTTTAAATTAAATTTTTAATAATTACACCTAATTTCGCTTATATATACAGTAAAATAATATTCAGTAGCTTTATTTGAAAGTCGTAATGCAAACAAATTATATACCATTATAAGTAAATGCGATAATATTGGTTTGTGGTCATTTATGTAACGTCTTGCAAATAAACAATGCATCAGCCAGCTTTAAGTATAGGAATCGACTAAGAAACACTTAGAGCGTTGCTTAATATTTGTTAACTGAAATGGTAACCATTGCTTAACTAATGCTTCACTATATGCTTCACAATATAATAGAATTTTTTCAAATGTTTCTTTTTGACGAACTTTTATTTGTTTTAAGACAATTATTTTTAACTTTATTATGGCTTAAGTTCAATTTTTTAAATTTCTAAGAAATTTAATTTTTGCTTTTTAGTGATAATGAATGAATAATAATTGAAAAGTAGGTTTTGCCAACACTAGCCAAGTGGAATACATTTTCGAAACCAGCTACGGTTTTCTTCATCGGCACTCTTTGATCGGTGATTAGTGTTGGATGTAAATATCATCTTTTTAACTCACAGTTTTATTAGGAAATAGGGTATGGTGATTGCTTGTCGCCTATACATATTCATATTTTCTACCACTTAATAAGTGAGAACGAAATTTACTACAACAACTATTTTTTACTTTTCATTTATATTATTATTCTTTATTATCACTAGTTTTAAATTTTAAAATTTAAATATAAGTAAAGAATGGTAACCGCATTAAATTATATAATTTTAATTTTGGTGCATTGCCATATCATATTTTGAGGTAACACGGAATTATTCATATTTAAGTAAAAATACATATATTATCAAACTTTAAAGTTGGTACATTGCTATAACATATCTTCAGGTTATTATCGGGCTGTTGCCCAACTCTTAGTTAAGTATCGTCTTTTGGGTGGCTTAACCTAATTGTAAACAAAAAATAAAATATCATTAGCTAAACCATAGTCATTAGTAAGCTAGCTTTAACTTTTAACTTTTTGAGCCAAGCCACAATTGATTCTGATTGCCTTGAGCTGATTCACTTGGTAATGCATGAAAATAGCTTGCTAAAGTCTTGTCAACCAAAAAAACAGAGGCCGTGATCTAAAACCTCCTCTCCTTTTTCTATTTCTATTAACAAAAACAGCTGATTTTTGGCACATGACATTTTTTAAAAATTTTCTAAAAAAACCTGTTCTTGAAATAATAGTAGAAATAAGGCCAGCTGCTTTGATATATAATGTTCTCTTAAATAAAAGCTTCTTTAAAAAATCCTTGCATCAAAATAAATATTTAATTAAAATATATTCTTAATTAATGACCTTTAAACTTCAAATATTACAAAACCTTTTGTATTTTACTTTTTGCTTTTCAAAAAGTCTTATAATTAATTTCAACTTGGGGAAATAATTTGCAATTTCCAAATATGTCCTGATTGCATTTTATGGTTTTTCCTTGTTACAATAATGTGTGTGTGTGTGTTTATGTATCTATATCTATATGTTTGTATAACAATCAGAGTATCAAGTGGGTGACATATTTAGAATTTAATTAAAATGAGATTCAAGACTACATATGTATGCATGAACGTTTAAGTATTAGTTTTACTAAATATTTATTTGTCTTTATGTGTCCTAAGTATGTAATGGTTATATCTAACGTTAGCATATAGTAATTATTATGTTCTAATTTTTAAATAGAATAATTGCACACATTTGAAAGCAAAATCGTTTGCATCACACATTTATGTGTGTGTACAAGTATTCGTGTTCATGTATACAAACATTCATATGTGTATATGTATGTATGTATGTGTATGCAAATCCTAGCATACCTGGGTGGTTGTTTGTAAAAAAAAACTTGTTTTCATTTCAACATGAGAGAAATGGTAAAAACTTAAAACTAAGAAAATTTAAACTTATATTTAGAAATAGAAAAAGTATATGAGAAAATATAAGTTGAAAATAAAATTTTTATTTTCTCAATTTAAATTTAATTTAGCTTTAAACTAAAAAATTTCAATCCTACAGCTTTTTATGTTATAGTCAAAAAAAATTTCTAAAATTTATTTGGCGTATTTTGCTTGTTTGTGTAAAAATTTGTGGCGATGACTCCACAATTTCACCAGTATTCCTTTAAAATATCATTCTGAAATCGGATCTTAACGTTTTAAATTGTGTGAAATCAATAATTTTGGATATGGCTTCAAGAAAAATATTGTAAAATTAGTTCTCGTGACGAAAAAATCTCACGGACGTAATCTGTACAGATTAAGGCATAAAAACCCACAATGCAGGTGTTACGTATATGGGTCATTTCACGTCAAGTGGACCAACTTGAAAAATCGATTCGGATGAAATGTGCACCATAGTTAGTCCAATTGAAAAGAAGCTTAGACACTCCGAGTTAGAGGAGGTCAAAGTTTGACCTTTTGGCCAACCAGGTGTTTTTTCTCCTCCATTTAACTTATTACCTATTGCTCTTAGCCAAAATTTGTTCAAAGTAGCTTAGATAGATATTGTTGTGAGTTGGCAAAAAGGTCAAACTTTGACCCCCTCTAACTCGGAGAGTTCTTGACCGATCTTGTTAAAAATTTGTGTCTAAGCTAGTATTCAATAGGACTAACTATGGTGCAAATTTCATCCGAATCGATTTTTCAAGTTGGTCCACTTGACATAAAATGACCCATATATAAGTTAGGCTACACCGACGGCGCTTTTATGTTTACCAAATTAAAATATATATATATTTTAGTGGAGACAAAAGCACTTTCGAATTGCATTGCAACATTTAAACTAGATATTTTATTTAAAAAAAAAACGTTTTGTTTTTGTAAATATTTTTTTTCTCTGTCAAAAAACAAAAGAGCTTTATTTTTTTCAACATGTTTTACTTGTAAATTCCAGGATTAAGGGTCTATTGGCCGTTCGATTTTTGTAAAAAATATATTTTAAATAGCCTTCCCAAAAGTATTCTTGGGGCTATAATCAAAAGCAAAATTAAATAATTTAGTGCAGAAAATTTTAATTTTGTTAAATTGAAAAGTGAAACATATAATCAACTTATTAGGTACAAAAAATCTTACAATTCTGCATCTAACAAAAAATACATTTCTTGAAATTTTCTGAATTACGGTAAAATAAAAACTAATAGGCGAATTCTAGTTTTTATAAAACAAGTAAGAGTGCTATATTCGGTTATGCCGAATCCTATATACCGTTCACTACGTCTTCACTAATGTTTTTACATTAGTAAATTTTCAAAACACACAAATATAATAATTTAAAAAAAAAATTTTGTTTGCTTTTTTCCCCAATTGAGATGCCTTACCTACAAATATAATCATTTTTGTGTAAAAAACAAAAAAAAAAAAAAATTTTTTTTTGCTTATATCTTGAAAAAAATTTTTTATTTAAAAATTGAAAATTGTTTTCTTTAAAATTCCCCAAAAGACATTTCTTACCCACAAATATAATAATTTTTAAGTAAAAAAAAAACTTATAAAAAACGAGGCAGTCGTCTTTTTTTGCTTATATCTCAGCCGGTTATTGATGAATCTTGTCAGTTCTCAATATCGATTTTCTCGACAGTATTTCCAAAAGTTTAATACCACATACAACCGTGGGTGACCTATGGGAGCTACGTAAACTTGATTTCAACATAAACACGGACAGACGGATAGACGGACAGACGGACATGTCTAAATCGACTTCCCTATCTATAAGGATCCCGAATATATATACTTTATTGGGTCGCAAATGAATATTGAAGAAATTACAAACCTATATTTTTATAAACCAATTTGATAATTTAAAGTTTTAGTTTAAAAAATCTTAACCCCAAATTACAAATTTCTTTATCATTATATTTCACAGGATTCAAAATAATTTTTATGTTGTAGAAATAAACAATTAGAGACAAACATTCAGGAATATACCATTGACTCTGCTGTAATGTAATTAAAAGTCCATTTTAACGAATATCGGGATTCGGGGGATCCTGAGAACTTTTTTTTGTATATTTGGGATTGACATCTAAATGACTTACATATACATACATACATAATATGTTTGTTTAATATATTTCATATTTGATTACTACTATAAATATATTAATTTAACATAAATATTTCAAGTATGTAAATTTAATTCGAAATCACTACAGCACAAAAAAACGCTCGTAATATAAATATTTACTTCCACACATACATGTGCAAATATATACATAAAGTATATACATTTTTACTATAAATAAATTCACACACACACACACACACACATATACATATATGTCTAAAAATGATTAGTTACATTTCAATTTAATGGATATTCAGGCATTCAACAGACATTTTTGCAATTGTTTTTATATCCATTTTATTCTATTGACAAAATAACCACATTTCTAAACAATATTGTCAATCAAAAACACTGAGAAAAAATGTAAATATTTATTTATAATAGAATTGTTTTTGTTTTTATTCAAATTAAACAAAATTGTAATATTCACATGAAAAACTTAATTATCAGTCTGATAAGGAGTGACGTGTCTCAAACAGTTGAATTCTCTTTTCTTTGTCTTTGTATATACAAATGTAAGTAAAAGAAGTATTTTCTTTGTATGTAAGATGCCACGTCCACTATTCCGATTATGTATGTACATTTCCAGTTATTTAAAAGTTTTTTTTTTTTTACCAATTTTTGGATATTTAAAAAATTTGTAATAATTTATCTGTTTAAAGAAAATTTTTTAAAAATTTTTTTACAGAAGAGCTGGCTATAATTTATTTCTAACAAAATATGCAAAATTATCTCTATATGTTAAAACGCGTCGAAAAATTTACTCAAAAAAAAAAAATCAAATCAGTTTTTATCTTTAATAAACTCTTGCCATGTAGAAAATTAATTGATAATTTTGGTATTAAATTACTCTTTTATATGTGTTATTGTATTGTAAACAATCACAGATTCAAAATACATATAAAAATGTAAATGTCAGGGACGTGCATTGAATTTATTGACGAGGTTTTCTTATCTTCTAACAAAATTTTCATACATTTTTTACTTATAGAAGTTGTCTTAGATATTTTTTGTAGATTTCCCTCATTTTATTTTTATAATAACATTTTTTCAATAATTTTTGAATTTTAATAATAACTATTTTTAGAGATTAAACAAAATTTTTCTTCTATTGTCTTTTCTAGAATTTGTTCTTTTTTTATAAAAATTTTGTTGAACTTTGTATTTTTAAAGAATTTTCTGATGATTGCTTTATTTTAAAAAAATCCTTTTTTTTAAACATTTTTCGATAAATTTTTTTGGTTTGGTTTCTATATTTACAAATAGTTTATTTTATTAGTTTATTAAATAGTTAGATACAATTTTATGAATAACGAAAAATAAAAAAAATAATAATAATAAATATATTGTAAAGTAGATATAAGGATAACATCTGCACATCTTAGAAGATCCGTCATTGATAAGTACTTACACTTATTGTTGTTGTTTATTGCGTATATATATAGTCATGGAGTTTTGTTAGATTCTAAAATTTAATTAAATTGATGCAATTGAATTCATTTCTAATAAATTGAATTAAATTATTTTCATATCTGGTTTAAGCTACTAATTTCGATTTATTATTACAATTTCATAGTAGTGTTCTGTTATTAAAATGTAGGCATCATCTGCTTATCTAACAATTTTACTAAGCTTAGGATACGTGTGTGTATGTGTGTTTGTTTGTTTGTGGATATATTTATAATGTAATTGAATATTAAGTAAACACACCCACATAATGTTTAAAATTGCTTAAAGATAAGATATAATAATTGTCAATACGTTAGTAAATATTATTCGTAAATGAGGATTTTCTTTTCTTAATGTCTTCTTCTTTATTGCAATTATATTTAAGTATGTACATGCATACATATGTACATATATTTGTGCAGTTATTAAAGGGCTGCAAATGAGTACAAAAAGTACTATTGAAGCATTCAATTGTACATTTTCTTTTAGAAATCAAATGAGTGTTAACAACAATACAACAAACTAAAAAATAAATTACATAAACTCAGGTGAAGAGAAAGTAAAGATTAACAAAACAAATAAGCAGGATCTCTCTTCGTTCATTTTCTGTATTTATTTTTCAAAATAAAAATTTTTTTCTAAAATTTTTTCTAACCCTTTAAACATGTTAAGATGGTCTGTTGTCATGACTAATGTTTGCTTTTTGTGGTATTTTGTATTATCCGGTACATTTTAGGATGCGTTATTTGGGGCAAATAAATGAATGTTTCTGTACATATCTTTAGAAGTAATGGCAAAAGCTTGTGCACATTAAATCTGTTTGCCTTAAAGAAATAAATTAAGTGAATATATTTTTACGAGTTTTTATTTATTTATTGTTATTGTTTAATTAATTTAAAAATTTATTTAATGTTGTTCATTTTATTCGTTCAAAGATAGTAAATATGTAATAATGATCAAGTTAATCATAAGCTAAACAAATTAATTTTTTTTGAAAACAATCCCAAAAATTAATATGTAAAAAATTGAGAAACCTTCTTCAACAGAAATAATCAAAATCTTTTGCTGATGAAGTTGAAAAATACCATCAACTTAGCTTTGAGTTACAAAATGATATAAATTGTTTTATTTACATCACAAGAATAAATATTAAAAGCCCAAACGTATTTTATATCGAGAATTTGTCATTAATAAAACTTTATGTTAAGAACTGCTGTCATCATTTGTCAAAAACGTCATTTAATTGTCATACAAATTGCAATCTTAACTGCAAATCGAAATTAATTAATAAATGTGTTTTATTTAAGGAATTAATTTGCTAACTAAAGCAATTTATTTTGCAAATATATATTTTGTTTTATAACTGATTTTTTTCATTTAAAATATTAATCTCATTAAATGCTACCTGAGCTAAAAAGTCAATATGCTGTACTATTTTATAATTAATAATAAAAAATTAAAACCGAAATGAATTAAACCAATAGTAGGGTTATATATAACACTTTCTTAGCTCATGAAGTCCTTTGATAACTTTTTTGTTTCTCTTATATTTCCAATCCTAAGATTTCCTTTGTATTATCTTATATATGTATATGAGCGTGTAAGTATGTAAGTATTTAAGTATGTAAGTATGTTCTTTTATTATTTATGATGAATTTTGCAAAGTGTGACCTGATTTTATGTGACCAATGCTTTAATGGGTTGCTGTATTTACGCTCTATAAATTATTTTCATTTGCATTTCCTCTTCTTTACATTTGTCTTTACAATTGAGTAAATAAAACTTTTTTTTATTGTATTTGGTTTAATAAACGCACATGTGTGTGTGTGTGTGTGTGTGTGGGTGTGTGTGTCGAAGATTTTAATAAACATTTATTTGTAGTTTTATATAACTGTGCATCTTAATACACATACTCGTACATATGTGTATATATTTACTTACAGTTTGTACACACATTTAATTTGCATATTTAAAAGTATCATCTGTCAATTATAAGAAATTCTTTATAATAATTTTAGTATTTAATTGATAAAGTTTAATGAAAAACAATCCATCTGGGGTATACTTTTTGCCCAATGTATTATTAAAGTATCTATTGATATAAGATTTTGTGTTGTATTAGGTTTTGCTTGACTTTAAAAAGCTGAAAGGCCAAAGACGTTTTAAAAGATTTAATAAAACATGACTTAAGAATATCGATTTTACTGCAGCTGCACTCAATTTAAGTGTTGAAAACTTTGATTAATTTTTTAAATCACTTAACGTGTTCAGGTTGAATGTTATCTTTTTTGCAATAATTTCTAAAATGTTTATTACTATAACTTAAACCAATTGCAAAGTATTTTACTAATAATGGAAGTTTGAAGCGAGAAACGTATGTTCTTTTAAAAAAAATTATTTGAAATAGAAGTTAGTCAAACCTTGCATTCGTTACAAAAGTTTTCTTTTAAATCATGATTCTAGTGTTTTTTTATGTTCCTCTAAATTAGTTTTTTATACGATTCACACATGTTGCAAGATTTGGCCCAGCCAAATATAGCGCACTTACTTGCCTTTTTGTAAGACTCTCGCCTCATCGTTTATGCTGGTTATTTGATAATAAGGACTAGAGGAAACAATGATAGAGACCCCTAATTTTATTTGATAACTTTATTTCGTAGTCTATCACACTTTTAAATCAGCTGTGATAATCTTTTTTAAAAACTCTTTTGTTTTGTGTTTTTAAAGTTCAACGCTTACAAAAAAGCACTTCATCTAAATGACTTAGTTAATTCCATTTAAAGTGCTGCCATTTAAAGTGGTGTAAAACACATGGTGTAGCGTTGCCATAAAAAGTTTTGCCATATTTTGTTGAGCTCCAACTGTGTTTATTTGTTCAAAAGAAAGATTTAGTTTTGTTTTGTTGGAAAACCCCTTACAGTAAAACATTAGCTAAGCCTTTTGAATAACTTTAAAGTACTAAGTTAACCCACCTTTATGGGAAAACGAATAAAATCAGCGATTTTTCGCTTGATTTAGTGCTGTTTACGATATGAAAAAACGTTTGTTGGTTTAGTTATTCCAGTTTTAATTTTATTTTAAACTATTTTATTTGTATATTTTTATTATTTATTGAACTTATTAATCTATAAATTTATGAATGAATTTTATTTTGGCTTAAAGTTCTTATATTTTGAAAGTGTGATATGATGAGAAAAATAGTGCTGACGATGAAATCGTAGCTGGTTTCGAAAATGCATTCCACTCGGCAAAAATCATATGCGGAACTAAATTTTTAAATAAAATAATAACATTCTCAACATATCACACTTTCAAAATATAAGAACTTTAAGCCGAAATAAAATTCATAAATTTTAGTTTTATTCTGGCTCAAGTTCATTTTTAAATTTTCAAAGAAATTCAATTTTTTATTTGTGATAATTAATGAATTATAATTTGAAAAGTAAATTTTGCCGACACTAGCCGAGTGAAATGCATTTTCGAAACCAGCAACGATTTTCATCATCAGCACTGTTTGATCGGTGGTTAGTGTTGAATGTAAATATCATCTA